>JAEQBH010008753.1:0-70000 GCA_016808115.1 Tetrastigma voinierianum
TTCATCTCTTCTTTCATGGATTTTATCCAACAGTCTTTGTCTTTGTGAGAATGTACTTCTTGGAAGTTTTCAGGCTCCCCCTCATAAGCAGTTAGAATATACTCTAAACTTTGATTCCCTGTAGATGGTTAACGTTCTTTGGTTGTCCTTCTTAACTGAGGTCCTTCTTCTAGTGGAGGGATTTGCTCCCCCTGATCAACACCTCCCATATCACTATCATCACCACTTTCTTCCTCCTCGATGATTGGTTCTTCAAGTTTCTTTCCTGGTTCTGATTCAGACATCTCTACTTCTTCATTATGCACTTTCCAGGAAGTTTGTCTATACGATCTCGCAATGCATTCATATCTGAGTTTTGCACCCCTAACATTTTTCTCCATATCTTCAATGGTTTTGTGTTAATGAAACACAAAGTCTTTGCTTCTGACTATCTTTTGCTTCTTTGAATCCCATGGCCTATAGCCAAACTCCTCATCTCCATATCTGACGAAGATGCACAGGGTTGCTTTATTATCAAGCTTCGATCTTTGCTCATTTGGTACATGCATGAATGATTTGCATCCTAACACTTCAAATGAGAGTATGGAACATATTTTCCCGTCCAAACTCTTTGAGGAATATCAAAGTCCAAAGGAACTAATGGTGATCTATTGATCAGGTAGACTACAAAGGTTAGCAAGCCTTCCACCCAAAATGACTTAGGAAGTTTAAATTAATTTAACATGCACTGACTTTTCCATTAATGGTTTGATTCATCCGCCATAACACCGTCAGGCTGCGGGTGTACCGTAGAACCGTCTTCTCGTGCTTGATTCCATGCTTGGAACAATATTCTTTGAACTCCTTGAAGATGTATTCTCCACCATTATCAGTTCAAAGTCGCTTCAAAGGATTTCTTGTCTCTCTCTCCACCATGGCATGGAATTTCAAAAAATCGAATACCTAACTCCGCGTAAACGGTATACCCATGTCTTCGTGAAGCGTGGTCAATGAAAGTAACAGTATTTTTATCACCCAAACGACCTACCTGCTGGGTCCGAAACATCAAAACATATTTCCCAATCTAATTTTTCTAATTTTCGAGCGTGAGTTCTTTTCGAATGATACTGTGGTTGCTTCAGATAAGCAATAGTCACAAGGGGTTTGATGATCTGCCTGACATATAATGAGGGACCGCTGGGCCAAAAGTCAGAACCCCTTCGCTCATATGTGTTAGCCGCTTCTGCCAAAAATCTGAAGAGGTATCATCATCAACCACATTTAGTTGTCCTCCGCACACCTTCACTTGTGTCTTGTACATCGAACAACATAATCTGCTTCGTGCCACCACCAATGATCCCTTGGTGACCTTCTGATTGCCACTCCTGATAAAGTGGTTATATCCATCCTTGTCCAGCATATGCACAGAAATCAGGTTTAGACGCAAGTTCGGAATGTGTCGCACATCTTTCAACGTTAATGTGCACCCCATACTTGTTTGTATGTAGATGTCACCAATCCCCGTGATCTGGGAGACACTTTTGTTATAACGCCCCGTCCCGAGAGGGTGTATGGTACGTGTAACCGTAGGGTCGTATATGTGCACCAAGGGCTTCCTTAATTAGTTGAGTGTCATAGTAGTATTTTTGGAAGTTGTTTTTAAGGATGAAATTGTAAAGTTTTCAAAGCATTGTGGCTCTTTTGCAATTAAGAAAAGTAGAGGGGTGAAAGTACAAATTATGGAATTTCAAAAGGATAATAATAATAATAAATTGTCATAATTGTTCAAGGAAGCCTAGAAATTTATCTAGATTCGATGGATTAAACTAGACTGCGCTGCTAACTTTCGGGCTTCTGCAAATCTAATAATCTTAAAAATTTCACGACCTTAAGATACCATAATATATCACTAATTTCGCGATAAGTCGCCATGATCTGTGATCTAGATTTTTACGAAAATCTCGGAAGTCAGGAAATGACTTGAGCTAATTTCATTTACAATAAAGTGAATTGAAAAGATAAATTTTTTCAATCCAGAAATGGACCCGAATAAGGTAATATGAACCATTTATCCAAATAATAATAAGGAAAAGAAAATTTTAAAAAAAGGATAAAAATAAAAAAGAAACGGACAGAGGACTGACAGAGAGATTTTTTTTTTTCTTCTCTTCGCTTCTCTCTAAGATCTACGGAAATCGGACCGTAGGTTTTCGTCGGAGCAAAAGGCAAAGTTGGTCTACGCAACGAGAGCTATGCGTGGGTACCAAAAGCTTAGCGTTTCGTCAAACTCCAAGAGATAGGGAATTTTCCTACTTGTTTTATTTCTAGCCTAAAGGCTATGTAATGGCTTGAAATTTTCTTAGAAGTCGTGAGATGCCGTAAATTTCAGTCCCAAAATTTTTTTACTGAGTTTATGACTCAACGTGGGTCCGTTTGACTACCCACAACCTACGGAATACAAGTGGAATGCTCTGCTACCCGACACCACTGGGAAATCTGTAGTCTCCTTTGTACGGAGAGCTCTACCCAAGTACAGTACCTGCATATACCTGTCCCAAACAGTCCAATATGATTTCCAACATGAGTAAAACGGCCACTTGGGCCCATAAACAATACTCATCACAATATACCACTATGAATCCAACTATATCCAATAGTTCTAAGAGTTCAAATATTTACTTTATACAACCCATATATTAAATAAGAATTCTAATACATGGCGGAGTCACAAAGCCACAATCCGGCTTTTCTATAACACGGCTCTAGGACGAGCCGCTCTCGCACGCCCTTGTACCAGAAAAGGGGGTCCTATCGACGGGTGAGCTAAAGTCAAGAGGAGAATCGCCCCAAGGGCCACTCACCACCTAAGTGATGTGTGCAATGTGTCCCACTTAAACACACATTCAAGCAAATGCATGATCCACTTGAATGTCTACATGACCAACTCAGATCCCGAGTCCTCACCGACTCTCTCACACTCGCCTAAGCCTCGTATGAGAATATTAGTTTCAAACAAAGTTATTTGTTTATAGTTGTGGTCTACCCTCCGATCCAAGTAGTGGACTGTCTCCGATATTATATTTAGTGGACTACCCTCCGAGATATATCAATTGGGCTGTCTCCGACGATTGATATTTTTATATGGACTAATTCGATATATATATCATCCTGGGCTGCCTCCTCGACGATCGATATTTTAAGTACTTACTCACTCCTCCGATCATTTAATATTTTAGACTACCCTCCGAACCATTTTCTGGGACTCATCTCATGCACTCACTCCTAAAATCCTAGGGTGATCCAAAGGTATACGGAATGCATGTATGCGCCTCCAATACAATTTCCAATCACATATAAACATGAATATACCAAGAATTAAACGCGTACAACGTGATAATTATACAACCTATACATCAAAATTAGTCATCAAGAAGGATCATTTAAGTAATTATTAAAATCACTTGGCCAAATGTATTTTCACCAAAATATTTGTAGAACATCGCTTCGAATAGCGAACCCCTGCTACGCTCCCGAAAAATCACAACTCAATCCAAGCCACTTAGTGAACCCGCAATCCACGGCCATTCCAGCCCAATGCATACCAAGCAAATATTTAATGCACAAATTAACACAAACTACACCCAAACAGCCTGCACTGGTTACACAACACATTTGTTTGCATTGTCAATACCACGTGGTTGGATCGGATCAGATATCACTGATCATATTTTAATCTAAATATCAAATACATTTGTAAGAGGAAGCAAAACCACAGAGAATCATCGGAGGTTTCATCAAATCCAACTGAATGATCGCAGTAACAGAACGACTCCAGTATCTCACAACGCGATCACATTTCTCAGAGAAGGACACTGAATTAATTGGTCACTCATCTCCCACACTTTGAATGGAGAGATCGGCACTTATGCAATTGTTATCCTTGAATGATTTAAAATTATCAAAACGACCATTACGTCCTCTTACCGTGACTGATATCTCAAGACTATCCTCACCGTCCATTTTCATCATTTCTCTACTCATACCACTCATGGCACATGAGTACGTGTTATATGAGACTTTCATCGTGATCGAACTGTTTTACTTTATTCCGAACCGTGATGCCTCAAAAACGGCCGACCCGACCGGCCTCTAATATTATGAAATTTGCATGCGCTGCTAACTAGATTTTTCGAGATGATTCCAACGGTACAATCTGTTTTGTCATCCGAGATCCAGAGAATAAATTATGAATTTTTAACAGAAATTACAATTTCAGAATAGAATTACGATTCGTCTTATTCAAAATGCTGAAATTTCGTTCACAATAGGAATTTTCTAAGACCGTTGCATTGACTATGGGCTAAATTTCGTGGATTGTTTTATCAGCCTGGTTGAAATTTCAGATTGTATCTAGAATAAATCAGACATAATTTTCGTAATTGCATGTGTGTTTTTAATTCTATGGAAAGTCCCTTGAGTCTAGAATCTAGCCATATGCCTGTGAATAGAATTTGGTGCCCACATATTTTCTAAAAAATTTAATTGTAGCACCAAGTGTGTAAATTGCTTGGTTGTGCTGACGTGTGTGGTTTAATATATCGAATGTGTAGGGTAATAGTGGAGGCAAGAGAAATTGTGAAGTCGTGCTCAATGCTTGTAACCGGAAATGTGAGTGTTCTAAACTCTAATTTTAAATAGTAGTGTATTGTTTATAAATTGTTATACGCTGGTATGTTATGATTTTAAATTATTAAACCATATTTCAAGCAAGTAATGGTTTTAAAGTATTAAACCATATTTCAAGCAAGCAATGGTTTTAAATTATTAAACCATATTTCAAGCAAGCAATGGTTTTAAAGTGTTAAACCATATTTCAAGCAAGCAAGCAAAAATTATATTTTTATAAATCAGGTCTTAAGAAAATCCCTAGTTTAAGCAAGCATACCGGTCAGAGGTATTACGTATGTGCATGGTGAAGTTAGGACATGATTTCATTGCATTTTAGATTTGCCTGGTCAGCAAACTTAGCTCATACATTATGGCATATTAGAGGAGGTCGTGGCACGATCAAGTATATAGGGTTAGCGCTGCTAGGCTAGAGTATGGCACGTAGCATGATTTGGTGGTCTTTCCACCATTTATTTGAAAAGACATGTGGACTCACATTACTCCTGAACACACGATCAGCCCAAGCTTCCCGTGTTTACTAGGGTACAACAAGCAAGAAAGGCCTCCAGTGGTTGATCTTTATTTATAAGCATTTTCATACAAATAAAAATCAACCACTCGGTAAGGCAGTTATTATTATGAAAAAGTTTTTAGAAACTTTAAAGAAGCATAGTATGAAAAGTTTTAGAAACTTAAAGCAAGAAGCAAGTAGTTTTATGAAAAGTTTTAGAAACTTTGAAGCAAAAGCAAGCAAGGCTTTCAAAGTTTTAGAAACTTTTATAGCAAGTTAGTAAGGTTTTCCTCAAAATGTTTTGTAAAAGGTATTAGCTTAACATTTTTTAAAAAGCAAGTAAAGATACACTTACCGAGCTCGTTTAGCTCATTATTTTCCCGCTGCTTTAAAACTATTTTCCAAGTACAGCACGCCACGCTAGACATATTAGGATTCTCTTGACTTAGCATAAGTGCTGACATCCAACTTTTGTAAGAAAATACTTGGAACTTGTATAGTTGTGTATATGTATGTACATAGTTTTGGTTTATGAAAATGTGATGAGCCTGAGGCTCTTTTGAAGAAGTGTTGTTGGTTGCCATGTTTTAAAAGTGTAAACTATATATACAAGTTTTGGGATATGTCCCAGATACTGTTATGTCATTAAATTTTATAAAATCACAAGTTTAGAAAAGAAAATTTTATAATGAAGTTTTCAACAAGCAACACGGCTTCGCTTCACAGATTCTCTAGTCATTGGAAGTAACGGTTGGGGGTTCTGTGGGGTGGTCGGCACACCGCCTGCTAGTAAGGGGTGGGGGTGTGTCAAGTTGGTATCAGAGCAGGATCTTAGGAAACCTATGTTATTAAGCACCGTAGTTTTCTTATACACTGTTTTACACTGTTGGGAACCATGCATTTTCAAATTCAAAGTACATACATATTAAGTGTTTCAAAGTATTAAACAGTTGATTTTTCCGAATAAAGCACTATGTCAGGCAAAGGACATCGAGGTCGTCCTAAGAGAGCCATTCTAGAGGCTTTCGAAAGGCCCCACACTGAGAGGGAGTTGAGCACACACTGTCTCTACTACCGCCTCCATGAACACCCCAAGAATAAGTCAGGCTGACGATCAGGCTACCTGCAGGGAGCTCAAGTTCCGTGGATTGTTTATCAAGAGAAAGGTGGCATAGATTGCTTAGATAGTGGCTATAGCGACTCGTCAGCAGCCGTAGCCTCAGCCACCTCCGCCACCACCCAGAGAGGTTCTTAAAGAGCATGGGAGGTCTATAGAGAGAGCACAAAAGTTGGGCGCCAAGCCATATAATTGTAGTGGCAATCCAGAGGCAGCCTGGTTATGGTTAGATAGAGTAAACAAGATTTACAAAGTCATGGGCTGCACAGATGAGCAGAGGGTCCTGTTTTTAGGTTTTCTGATGGAAGACAGGGCTAAGGATTGGTGGGATGCCGTGGATAGGAGGTATCCGATGCAAAGGTCATGGGACAAGTTCAACAAGAGTTTATCAATGATTCTTTCCTCAAAGTCACCAGATTCAAGATCGAGGGAGTTCTTTGGGGATTATAGCGTAAGAACATGTCGATCGTGAGTATGAGAAGAGGCTCTCAGAGCTAGTCAGATTGGTTCCATATATTCAGGATGATGAAGTCTTGAAGTGCAAGCGGTTTTTGGCAGGATTATAGCATCGGATCAGAATTCATTTGTCTGTGGTTCCTCATAACAGATTTGGGGACTTAGCTAAGGCCGCTTTGAGGGTTGAGAAAAGTACTACGACTATGTATCAGAGTAGGCAGGAAAGTAAGAGGAGTGCACCAGGCACTTCTCAATAGAGCTCTGGTCAATCCAACAAAAAGAGAAGCAAGGGTAGAGGTTACAGAGGCCGAGGTGCGTGCCTGGGAGTCATTTAGTCGTGATCGCGAGGCCCCCAATACAAGAAGGGCACCCAGTATTCCATTCGTGATATGTGCTCTGAGAGCCACATTTGGGAGGTAAGAGATATAGTAAAGGGTGTTTCCACTCGTGGGCCGTGAAGGCCATTCATCAAGGAGTGTCCTAAAGATGCAATAGGGTATACCCATAAATCTTCGTGAAGCGTAGTCAATGAAAGTAACAAAGTATTTCTTATCACCCAATGAATCTACCTCCATGGGTCCGTAAACATCAAAATATACTAATTCCAATTTTTCTAATTTTCGAGTGGAGTTCTTTTAGAATGATACTCTGTGTTGCTTTCAAATAAGCAATAGTCACAAGAGGTTTGATAATGAGGGACTGCTTGGCCAAAAGTTGTAACCCCTTCTCGCTCATATGTGTTAGCCGCTTCTGCCAAAAATCTGAAGAGGTATCATCATCAACCACATTTAGTTGTCCTCCGCACACCTTCACTTGTGTCTTGTACATCGAACAACATAATCCAGTCTGCCACCACTGAATGATCCTTATGATCTCCGATCACACTCCCGATAAAGTGGCTATATCCATCCGTCCAAAGATATGCCGTAAATCAGGTTTAGACGCAAGTTCGGAATGTGTCGCACATATTTCAACATTAATGTGCACCCCGTACTTGTTTGTATGTAGATGTCACCAATCCCCGCTGATCCGAGACACTTGTTGTAACGCCTGCCCCAAGAGGGTGTACCTGTGACGCGGTAAATCGTAGGGCTGTATACACAGGTACCGCGGCTTCTAATTAGTTTAAAGGCCATAGTAGTACTTTTGGAAGTTAATGTAAGGATGAAATTGTAAAGTTTTAAAGTATTGTGGCATTTTTACAATTAAGGAAAGTACAAATTATGGAATTTCAAAAGGATAATAATAATAATAAATTGTCATAATGGTTCAGGGAAGCCTAGAAAATTCTCTAGATCTCTGATGACTAAACGCTTCACGCTGCTGAACCCCGTCTCTCATCAAATCTAGTGACTTGGAAAAATTTCACAATTCTAAGACAATGGGATATTTTACGACTCTGCGATAAGTCACAAGGATTCTTCAAAGGACGAGATTTTTACGAAAATCTCGGAAGTTAGGAAATAACTTGAGCTAATTTCATTTACAATAAAGTGAACTAAAAAGAAATAAATTTTTTCGGGGCAGAAATGGACCCCAAATAAGGTAATATGAACCATTTATCCAAATAATAATAAGGAAAAGAAAATTTAAAAAAATGATAAAAATAAAAAAGAGACAGACAGAGGACGGACAGAAAGAGTTCATAGAAAGAGAGATTTTTTTTTTCTTCTCTTCACTTTTCTTTAAGATCTATGGAAATCGGACCGTAGGTTTCGCTGATAAAAGTAAGTTGGTCTACAAGACGAGCTACGCGGTGGGGTACTCCAAAAGCTTAGCGCTTCACAAACTCCAAAGAGGTAAGGAATTTTCTCCTTACTGTGTTATTTCTAGCTTAAAGGCTGGTGTGTAATGGCTTGAAATTCTTCATAGAAGCCGTGAGATGTCGGGAATTCCCCCAATCCCAAATTTTTGACTTAGTTTAGAATTTTCAACATCAAGTTTCACAAATTTCACAATTTCGAGACTGCTTTCCACGTCGTTGAAATTTCAAGATTGTATTCTCGACAACCGACATAATTTTCTAGAATATTTTCAGTGTTTTTAGACTCTATGGGTCCCTTGAGTCTAGAATCTAGCCATATGCCTGTGAATAGCATTTTGTGCCCACATATTTTCTGAAAAATTTAATTGTAGCACCAAGTGTGCAAATTGCTTGGTTGTGCTGACATGTGTGGTCTAATACATCGAATGTGCAATTTGAATAGAGCGAGGTGCGTGGGAGAAACAGGAATTGGGTTTCAATTGTTGTAACCGGGAAGGTGAGTGTTCTAAACTCTATTTTTAAAAACTCGTGTATTGTTTATAAATCGTTTTACGCTGGTATGTTATGGTTTTAAATTATTAAACCATATTTACAAAGAATATTTTAAAGTATAAACCATATTTCTACAGCAAGGTTTAAATTATTAAACCAGTATTTCAAGCGCAAGCAATGGTTTTAAAGTGTTAAACCATATTTCAAGCAAGCAAAGGCAATGTTTATCTTTATAACCAGGGCCTTAAGAAAATCCCAGCCAAGGCACACCGCCAGGTGGTCCAGATTGTGGCGGGTAAGCGAGGGATATAGATTCACAGATGGATTGGTCTGAATGCAAAGATAGCTCATGCATTATGGCATATTAGAGGAGACCGTGGCACGTATTGGGGTATATAGGGTTAGCGCGCTAGCTAGAGTATGGTGACGTAGACACGAGGTCTTTCCACCATATTTACCGGAAAAGGTGATGTGGACCAAGGTCATTCCGCCGACACGGTCGAGGCCCAGGCTTCTCGTGTTTACTAGGGTACAGCAACAAAGAAAGGCCTCCGGTGGTTGATCTTTATTTATAAGCATTTTTCATACAGTTTAAAAATCAACCACTGGTAAGCAAGCAAGCATATTATGAAAAGTTTTTAGAAATTTTAAAGGTTATAGTATATAAGTTTTGAGTTCAGCAAGTATAAGTAGTTTTATGAAAAGTTTTAGAAAATTTTAAACCACAAGGGGCCAGTAAGTTTGAGAATCTTATTGTGAAACCCCAGAAAATCGAATTTTCTCGAAATATAAAATCGATAATTTCAAAAATCCAAAATTTTTATAGACTTATGACCTAAACGGACTTCATCAGAGGAATCGCCTGAAATCTAGCTACCACTGATTCGTCACCCGAGATAGTCGGAATTTGCATCGCCAAGGAAACGAAGGCCAGGTAGGACACTTGGAGCACTTTGAGTGGCACAAAGGGTGCCACGTGTCAAGCACACAGTTCGGGCCAACTCAGCTCAAGGTGGGGCCCACGTTGACACATGGCATGATGCCATCAGTAGAAAAAGTCAGTGGTCAGGTCGGGAGTGGATAAGAAACTCCTCAACCAATTAGGAGATGACATGTGGCAATGAGGGAGACAAAAAGGGAGCTTCTTCTCCATTTTTGGCTGAGACGTATGCTGAGTGAGGGAGAAGAGTTCATTTTCAAAATGGTGATTTTTAAAGAGAGGCACTAGATTTCTACCACCTAATTAATGATTTCTTCTGGCCAAGAAGCAAAGTGTCTACACATGGTAAGCCATGGTACTGTTTCAATTCTGGGAGTTTTGATAAACTCAGGAGGTAGGGATTTTATCCTACTTGGATTTACCCCTTGCTTAAGTGTTTTGTAAATGCTGAGTCAGACGAGGCCGCGAGCGGCCGTTTGATCAATCCAAAACTTGGGACCGACTAGAAATTTTAGAGCCTATTAACCATTGACCTGTTAAAAATGGCGGTGTAATTTATGCAATAAATCGTGTTTTGGTGTGTATGAGGGCCTGGAATGGCTGAGAATCTTGCCCACAAAGTGGAACTGATAGGTGGGTGAAGCGGGTCGCCTACCTAACAAATTCCCACGTCTGCTTTTGGGACTATAGTCAGCCCGGCCAGGCGAATTAGACCAAAAACGTTCATGTATTGTGTGCATGAAATTGTCGAAATGAATGGCTTGAGTCGTGTGGAAATTAATAGGTTAATGCATGAACTTAATGTAAAAGACCCTGATGCCACAATTACATAAAACATAATTGTGTGCGTAGCTATCGAAATGCACTGTGAATATCATGAGCTAATTTGGGTGTTATTAGAAATTGAACAACATGTATGAGTGAAAATTGAGAATATATGCATAATTAACATATATTGGTATAAATTGTGTTGAATCGCATACATAATGCATTTCATATGCACCTAGCAAATCCCAGAAATTAAAGGTGAGTGCATGACATGAAAGAAAAGAAAACGAACATGAAGGCGGTAAAGGAATTTAATGATAATTTTTCAGGAATTGTGTTGGGGAGATATCCAACACTCATACCTGGTCAGAGGAGCCCATGAATTGTTTAGGAAGGTTCTCCAACACATTCGCCTCGGAGGGTAGTCCAATACTTTTACCAAAATTCGGTAGTGTGTTTTCGAGAACAATAAGTTTTGTTTTGAAAACGGTGTTTTCTACAATAGAAAGTGTGAAGGAGTCATGATAATCAGACATGACTCAGCACATTACTTGAGTGTGTGTTTACATTGAATCATTGCATACACTTAGGCCCGAGTACTCATTTAGTAATTCCACCACTGGCTATTGCTCACCCTATCGAGGGAATATTATTTCGTGCACAGAGCGTCTGGTGGAAGACAAATATTATGATGTCTGATTTAAAGAAAGCCGTCAGGCTTTGATGTCATGTATTGAATCAAATTTTAATATGTCAGGCCAAGATAAATGTAAGGAATCCCTTTGAAACTAAATAATTATAGTCGGGTGTATTTGATTATATTATATACCCAAGTGGCCATTTTTACTCGTGCATGGGTCTCAATGACACGACGTATAGATTTTCATCGGGTTGATGGGTTGTCAATGGACACCCCGGCTTCAAAGGCGCCACGCCGGTATAAGAGCTAAGGTAAACGACAATTTCAGGAGCCTGGGCTGGGTGTGTTTATAAGTATGGTTCTGATACCAACTTCACAACTTGGTATCAGAGCTTACGTAAACGATTACCTAGGAGCTCGAGTTTGGGTATCCATAAGTTTAGTCCTGATACCAACTTCATAGCTTGGTATCGGAGCTTAAGTACACTTATACCTAGTGGTCAGACCAAATTTAGGCCACGGTCTTAGGAGCGTGTAGCTAGGTAAATGAAAACCTAGGGATTGAGGGACTTGGGCTTAAGCCATGGTCGTAAGGTGTAAGAACATCAAAGCTTGGTAAAGCTCGATGTTAGGGTATAGGTATGTGATTTACCTAGACAATCACGGGACAAGATTAGAACACTACATGCACTGTGTTTTTTATGAGACCAAAACCATTTATTTTGAACCATTTTTTCTGCATATTGATAAGATGTTGCTGATTTGAATTTAAATGTGAATATTTTACTAAATTTAATTTTGCAGAAAATACAAAGATAAGCTAAAATCCCAATAAAACAAGAGACACCACAAAAAGGAATAGTTCAGAATCAAAATAAGTCGTGGATCAAGTTGGTTTAAAACTTAATGACCAAGGTAACAAGTGAAAGAGGTTGCGATAAGAGGAAGTGTGGTAGAGACTAGCGAATTATTTAAGGTAGATTTTCTTCTTGGTCAGCGACAATTCTGGCGTCGCGACGCCAATTGAAGAGTAACCAAGGTCCCGAATACAACTGATGTCGCGACGCGGATCCGCCAATAAAGTCACAGCGAAGTCTCTGCAGCAGAAACAGTTGCAACTAGTTTTTAAATGAAGGCCTCCATTTGAGGTCGCCACATATCGTTGAGGTCGTGACATGAAAGTGAAAACTGGAGTCTCAACAGAAAGATTAAAGTTGCAACCAAATTAAGAGTTGAAGAACAAAACGAAGTCCTTGCCAAGAAACCGGGTCATAACATTACAATCAAAGACAACATGTCGCATCACTAATCCAGTCGCTATTACGAAGAAGAACTGAAAGCAGTAAGAAATCAAGGTCTCCGCAACTACTTTTGAGCAATTGGGACTACATGCAAACTAAAAGAGCAACACGAGTAATGCGACATCACCTTGAGGTCGTGACTTAAATTTGAACCAATGGTGTAAGACCACCAAGAAAGAAAGTCATAATCAAGTCAAGATACAAACGTAAAGCGTCGCAATCCCAAAATCGGTACCGGATCAGTCAAAAGAGAAGATTAAACCATGTCGCCACATGAAACGCGGTCGTATCAACCTCGAAACACCGAGCAACAAGGCGACTCATTAATCCAAGCAGCTGTAAAGGGAATCGTTGCAACACAATAATAGTCATCGAGCAAGAGTAAACAAGTGGAAACCCATGTCGCGACATCAACCCGAGGTCGGCTATTAGACAAGAATTGGGCTTTCTTTCGAATTCCACCGAGCTTTTGGGATTCACTAATTTATTTTGACAAGATAAATAGACAAAGTGTTAGAATAGTAAAGTAGCTTCCGGCCTTCACTACCCGTAAAGGGAATGAGAGGAACCCCTGTGGTACAGTTTGAGAGGTGGTGAATTTTTTTTTTTTTTTTTTTTTAATTTCTTTCTGCCTTTTTAATTCTTTCTGGATTTGAATCGCGAACCGTGCGTAAACGAGCGGAGCCGAATTTATTTCGGCATTTTCTTCTTAAAATTACCGGCCTCAAATTTCAATGAAATCTAGACAAATTTTCGGAATTCATTTCTTTTCTCACATTGCACTACAATAAGAATGGATCAGTGTCTACTTAATTCGCAATGCAAAGACCTGAGCGTTGTACCATTGGATTTTATTTACATTAACTGCGCCTTCCAAAATATGGAGAATCATTGGGTTTGATTTACTTATTTGGTGTCATTTTGAATGGATAAGTTCCCAATAGTAGTACCGAATACCTTTCATAAGGGATGACTTATCTGATTTGATGCTCCATGGACACAGAGACGGAGATTCCTGAGAGCTAAGAGCATTCTTTTCTATGTATGCTAGACTACCATTGATGAATCACGAGCTCGAGTTCATTTTGATAAACTCATTCTGCCTGATAATTGAAGTTGGAAGGAGTATTTAACAAATATAAATCAATAATGTAGGAGTTCACCTTAATCTAAAGTGGGAAGTTCCAACCCCGTGTTAGCTGAGATCTAATCAAGGGAAAGGGACGAACCAATAGATCTGGAGGTTGAGCCACCAATTAAGTGGTAGAAACTTTGCAAAAATCCTGAGAAGGAAATGCAAAAGATCTGCTATCATCAAGAAATGGGTGTGAAGTATTGAGAAAGAAAAATATCCAGATCTTGCAAGAGAATTGGGAATACAGGTAGCTGGTTTGATATTGTCTTCGAGAGAAGCAAGAGTTTCCAACCAGAATATGGAGAAATCCAATTCCAAAATTTAGGGAAATCTTGACAATTCCATATCCATACGTAACGTAGCAATGTACTTTAGTGTAGGAATCGGATCGCCCATCGTAATTCACTCCATAGTTTTCGCTTTCAGCAAAGAAACCGATTCAATCCAAGATTTTAGTTACAATTTATTTTTATTCATTTACTTTGTTTTATCTTAGTTCAACAGTCGCCATAGTCTAGGATCTTTATTTTCTAGATAAAACTTTCATTGTAATTTCTAGTCCAAACATAGAATTTAAGAATAGTAGTTTATCTCTAATTTTACCACCCGGGAATGATACCTGACTTACATTTAGGATTTTACTATACTAGACTACAGACTGAGTGTTGTCATAGACTAGGACCCTTATTTTTAAACCATGAACCTCTCGCAGAACATTTTATCAAGCAAATTTATCCAGTGACATGGATGCAAGAGTATGTGTAAGGCTCTTGTAACTATGTTAATTTGATGGTTTTAGTCTATATAGAAAGAGGCAAACGTTTTATGGCTACCATTGTCGGGGATTGGAAAGAATTAATAGATCAATATTCTAACAAAAGAGGGAAATGCTAATTGACATCTTATAAAGAAAAGAACAAAAATAGCTTTACAAGCGCTATTACACCCACCACTCGATCTTTAACAAGCCATGTTGAAAATATTTTTTGCTGACGATCCACAATCTATGTTTAATTTTCAGAACTTTAATGTACAGGGAAACAGATTCGCACTGGCTGGCTAAAGCAGACACCGAATCGGAAAGAACACTAAGCTTAAGGAAGACTAAAAGAGCAAAACGCACGGCGGCGCATGAGATATACATCTTATAGAGGTTGATGAGACAATGTAAGGCCTCCCACATCGTGACACAATGGAGGATTTCCTCTCGGAGGCCTATCATTCAGAAGAATATTCTCAATCAAAACAAATTTAATGTGGGATGCAAATAACTTTGAACTAAAGCCGTTTTGATAATAATAGAAGACGTCACCTGTCACCCCATCGAAGACCCAAACGAAAGCACCCGGGTAGATTTCTCAGATGCAAATACAAGAAGTTTAATGGTGCTGAGGTCAGAGGTGATAAAGTCGCATCTCTTCCCATTTTCAGATATAATAATCATGAAGAACTGTTACTATATGGTTCAAGGATATTTGGGAGAGTCCTGTAGAGCTATTATTTGGTGTTCTTTCCTCATCTCTGCCCTCAGAGGAGGTTGAAGAGAGATAATGAGGTTCCAACAAGGGGAAGATGAGAGCCTATATATACCAAGAGATTTAAGAGGTTGCTGAAGAGGTGCCCTATGCATGGAATTGATTTAAAAACCTAGATGGATATAGTGTATCATGCCTTAAATGATACATCTAAAGGTATTATTGATGCTTCATGTTGTGGAGCATTCAAAAGAAAAAGTGCTGAAGAGGCTAGAGATCTAATAGAAGACCTGGCCAAGTGCAATATGAAAGCTCCATCTGAGTTTTCGTAGTAATAAAGAAGTGAAAAGGGGTTATGGAGCCGAAAGTAAAATGACACCCATGGAGGCAGTTAGATGTCATCATGCAATGATGGACAAACAAGAAAGAAAATGCACACCCGTCAGTGAAATAGAAGCAAAGGGAAAGAGAAGCAAGGAGAAGAAGGTTGAAACAACAACAAGAAGACTCTATGTAATGAGAGGTTAAGGCCGTGAATGAACCAAGAAATTACTATTTCAAGCCAATCCTAACCTGCCCACATTACGCCCAAAGACTAAGGAACCATGAGAATTTCTCACAGGTGAGGGGCCATAAGGCCCAAGGCATGGACGAACTTCAACAGATATCAGAGCCACCAAGGTTCCAAAGAAGAAGATCAAGGGCAAAAGGCAAGAACGAATATCAGGTCACAAGAGGACTAACCATTTGAAGAACAAATTCTGCAGTTCATGGGATGCCAGATTTCATATACCATGAATAACCATCCACGGAAGCTAAGTCCGTTACCAAGTATTTTAGAAGAATACAAGTGCCTCATTGAAAATGAGACACAAGTAAAAGGCCTGGCCCCAATATGCCAAATCGCAGGCGGGTTCATTCCTAGTGACACTCAAAAGAATCCAAAGACCGCATGGCGTCGCTAAGTGGGAAAAGGCAAAAGCAACAATAGAAGAGAAGAAAGAAGAGATTGAAAGGGCACAGAAGAATCGGAAAGGTGCCGAGAAGAGACATGCATCGAACAAATTAAGAAGTAATGAGCATAAACATAAGGAAAGAGTACCAGCTTATACCAAAGCTACTTCACAGCGTTGGTTTCATGTGCATGGAAGAGGCTGATTCCTCGGACATTTTCAAGAAAATAGAAATCAATATCCTGTTTGCAGAGTGTAATCAACCAAATGTCACTATAAAATTTCTAATGAGATATTGACAAGAAAAGGAAGATAGCTGAGGTGAAAGAATAGTGGAACTTAAGTGTCACCGCAATTAAGTTATCCAGCAAAGCTCCCATCAAAATGAAGGACTCCAGCAGCTTTCACCATCCCTGTCTATTAAATATGAACGCAGCCCCTTGGTTGGATTCAAAGAAAATTGATGTTTCAACAAGGGGCGCAAAGACTTAGTTTGGGGGAACTTACCCCAACAGCAATTACATTGCAAATGGCTAACAGATCAATGGCACAACCAGAAGGTGTTCTTGAAGATGTACTTGTCAAGGTGGGAAATGTGGATTTTGTTATTATGAAGATGGAGGAACACACCCAAGTTCCTTTGCTGCTAGGAAGACCTTTCTTAGCAACTGGAGCAGCCTTGATAGATGTGCAGAAAGGTGAACTGATGCTAAGGGTGGGGAATGAAGCAGGCACTTTAATCTTAATAGGAGTTTGGAACATCCCTGATGTAGATGCGAAGTTGTATGGCTATAGAAAACAATAGTATTCTCAGCATAATCAATTGACTGGAGTCAAATATTTCTATCAATGAAATTGAGATAATCTTTCTATTCTCGAGAGTATTGATTGTGAAATGTTGCTTTCAAATTGTTTAAATAAAGAAATGGGCTTTTATACATAAATGAAAACAAATAAGAAGAAATATGCAGCAAAGCAGAAATCATCAAAGTGCAGAAACTAGTGCAGAAGGGTTAATATCGGAAGAATTGCTCACCATTTGAAATATGAGTTCTTAGAAACTTAAAAGAGAAAACCAGCCATCACATCACCGCATTGACTAAAGCCAAGAACTATTGAAATTCCGAGAAAATACAAGGAAGCTATAGCTTGGTCAATCGAGGATCCGGCGATACGCCCCTCCATTTGCATGCACAAAATATCATTGAATGATAATGCAAAAACTTCTATTGAGCACATGAGGTCAACCCGCCACGAAAGAAGTCATTAAAAGAAGTTCGAAAATGGTTGAATGCGTGTTTTATATATTATCAAATAGTTCGGTGGTTCAAGATAATGCGGGTCTGCGGTATGTGGATTCACCGTGATCGTAAATGAAGAATGAACTATCTTACAAGAACCGTGGACACGTACGGGAGGGTGCATTGACTACGTAAAATTAAACACCGCAACAAGAAAGGATCATTTTCCCCCGCTTCATTGATCGCATGTCGGATAGGCTAAGGTGACACCTCTACTTTTGTTTTCTGATGATACTGATATAAACTAAATGTCATCTAAACTGAGATCAGGAGAAACCACTTTACATGCCCATTTGGTACTTTTTGTTTTTAGGAGAATGCCATTTGGTTCAGGTAATGCTCCCGCACCTTCCCAAAGATGCATGATGTCTATATTTTCGATGAAGAAGTTATGGAGATCTTCATGGATGATTTTACAGCAGTATGGATTCGCTTTGAACAAAGGCCTCTGCAGAATCGGGACAGTACTCTAAAGGTGCAAGACAAGAATCTAAATCGAATTGGGAAAAATGCCATTTTATGGTTACTGCATGTGGGATTGTCTTAGGCACTATGATTTCAGAAAGTGTGGCTAGAGGTGTAGACCAAGAAAAAGTTTCAATTATAAGAAATTTAATGCCACCCACTACAGTCAAGGGAACTAGTTTCTGCACATGCCGGGCTTCCATGTAAGATTATCAGATTTCAAAATTTTGCTAGACCACTAGTGCAAATTGTTGGAAAAAGACATTGAGTTCAATTTTGATGAATCCCATGTAATTCTTTTGAAGAAATCAAACTGTGATTAGTTGAAGCTCCCATCATGGCAAAACCAGATTGGAATAGAGAATTTGAAATCATGTGTGATGTCAGTGATTTTGCAATGGGAGTGTATTGGGACAGAAAACTGAAAAAGTATTCAAGGCCATATACTATGCCAGCAAAACCTTCAACAAGGCTCAGGAAAATTACTTACCATCGAAAAAGGAGCGTCGGTAATAGATTTGCATGGCAATTTGAGGTCACATTGGGGTCCCATGTTATTATCCAATAATTAATCATGCAAGAATTAAATATTTCACGGCACGTTAAGCAAAGCCAAGACTGATCGTGTGGGTATTGTTATTAATGGAATTTGATTTAGAAATAAAAGATTAAGAAAAGGTTGTGACAATGTGATAGCTGATCACGGTCAGAGTGAGAAACCTTGTCGGTATAAGAAGAAGAAAGAGAAATAGTGTAAAACTTTCCAGATGAGCGTTATTCCAGCTGGTCACCACAATTTGGTATGTCGATATTGTGAACTTAGCTTGTGGAATTATGTCACCAATCAAACATCACAGAAAAAGCTAAGGACCGATAAGAGGTACTACATCTGGGACGACTCCATTACTATTTAAAAAGAGGAGCTGATCTCGATTATAAGGAGATGTGTAACAAAAAGGTGAGCAAAGCAAGATGTTACAAGAGCACACAATCACCATATGGAGGACATTTTGGCAGAGACAAAACAAATTTCACAAAATTCTCCACAGATTATTGGCCTACTATTTTTAAGGATTGTTTTGAATGGGTGAAGCAGGTGGATCAATGCCAAAGAATGGAAATATCAAAGGTATGGGCATGAAATGCCCCGCAAGGTATCCCGGTGGGCGCAATTATTTGATGTATGGGGAATGATTTTATGGGGCCTTTTCCAATGGCGATTTGGAAATATACATCCAATGTGGGATTATGTATCAAAATGGGTCAGGCAGCAGCTTGTCCCAAGAATGATGCTAATATGGGCCATGGATTTTTACAAAGAAATATTCTCATTTGGGGACACCACAAAGCATGACCATGACGAGAAGCCACTTGGTAACAAAGTGTTTGACAACCCATGGGCAGACATATGGTATCAAACACATTATGAGTTTGGCTTATCACCTCAAACAATGGGCAAGCTGAAATTTCCAACAGAAATAAAGAAAATTCTTGAAAAGGTCGGGAACCCAAAGATAAGAGATTATCTCTAAGCTTGATGATGCACTCGCATGTACAAGACCGCTTTTAAAACTCCCATTGAATGTCCCCAGCGTTAATTTGTATTTGGAAACTCCTGCCACCTACCTCTTGATAGAATATAAAGCTATGCGGGCCATCAAGAAGCAATTTTGATTTCACTACGTAACAAAGAAAGCTTATTCCAAATTTAAAATGAATTGGCGAAGAGGAATGAAGCCTATGTAGTGCAAGAATCTACAAAGATAAAAATGGTACTGATCAAAGAATTTTGAGGAGGGAATTCGGCTATGTGAGATCGGGGTCCTGTTATTCAACCTAGACTAAGACTCTTTCCAGAAAGCTTAAATCAAAATGGAGTGGACCATATACAAGAGTATCAGCACACACTTTGGGGCAAGATAACTTTAAACCAAAGAATCGCGAGGAATTCAAGGTTAATGGTCGAGAGATTAAAGCACTACTTTAGAGAATGCAAATGGAAGAATGACTCTTAGTTCTTAATGATGAAAGTTTGAAGAAACAGTAAATGTTAAAGAATAAGAAGTCCAAATTTAAAGACTAAAATCAGTAGCTTGCGGAAGGCAATCCACGCCAAATGTTTAGTTTTTCGTTATATTTTTTTGTGGTTTAAATTTCTAATAGCTTAGTGTAATTTTATTCATTATTGATTAAAGAGTAGGTAAATAATTTTTTTATTTTTTTATTTTGCAAGACAATAAAAAAATGTGCAAAAGGGGGAGCATCTACAATCAAACTTCAATTCTGCATAAGAGACAAAAGTGCAAGATAATTCTTCTTGATTTTATTTAAATTTTTTGTCTCTCGAGTATGGCATGATTGAAAGCCTGGGGAAGTATTTGTTCGAGCTTAAATTTTGGAATATGATGCATAGGTGAATGATTTTTTGAAAATTTGTACATTTAAGATGAATCAGTTGTATTTGTCTTGATTGGATTTGAATAAAATGAAATTGTTGTGAATTTGATTGTTCAGGGAGACCTAAAAATTTTCTGGTTGCAACACTAATCCAAAAGTTGCGACCAAGAATGCTGGATGTGGAAACAATAAAATAGAAAAGAAAGTCGAAACAGTGAAACTGAGGTCACAACTAAAATAACTAAGGAAAGAAAGCAGTCGTGGATATCAATTTCCTCAAGTAGATGAATATTCGTGTCAGTAACAAAATGTTTATGTTGGGCGATTCAGAATCACAAAATCTCAATAAAAGTAGGTTTTCAAACCTCTCTTTAGGAGTTCCAGCATTAAAAATAGGATTAATTGAAAATCATTAATTAAGAGGTTAAAAATTTAATGTCGCGACTCCCATATCGCAATCATGACATTGAGCCCAACTTCTGTTCCATTAAAAATTCCATTAAACTGCAATTCATCCTAACCTTTCCATGTTTGCATCATTCATTCAAAACCTCTGAAATAAATTGTTATTAATACAGAATAAGAAACCGATGTCTTGATTAAATGAATTAGTTTAGATTGCATAGTTTCAAAAGGAATAATTCTAGGGAATTTAATTACTCCAAGAGAAACGATCAAAATTCCTCACCAAATTTCCAAACCTCCTGTTGGAAATAACCAAGACGCTTCAATCCGAGAAACTTCATTTAATTCATTCATCGGAAATTTGGAAAAATAGAATAAAGAGCCTTGTAGTTCCCAAGAGAAGCAAGATCACTATAAAAGGATGGGAAAACAAAGGAAGAATAAACAACGAGAATGAAAGAAAGGAGAATGGAGAGAAAATAAGAGTTCCAAGGTTGCAAACATTGCAAAGAGCTTATGGAATGAATGGAGCCTGAAAACAAACCAATTCCATTAATTATTCCATAAAACGCCGGTAATCAAGAGAATGGATGATGGGAAGGAATCAGTTAAGGGTTAATTAGGAACCCATCATCCAGAGGAACTCCACGTAAAAATAAAGGAAGGGGGCCCCAATTTGTTGAACAACCTTGTTAACCCGCCCTTCCTTCCTACAAGTTCGAGATTTTGGGAACTGATAAAGGTGTTACAATTCTCTTAAGGAAGATATAGGGTTTTAGATCAAGAAATAGAGAGTTTTTCTCTAAGTTTAGATATAGTCTTATTTGTAAATTTTGCATTAAATAAAGAAATCAGATTGTACAATATCGAAATGTTTTGAAATTTGAATAAAATTCTTGTTGATTTACAAATTAGTTGTTTTTGAGTTCACAAATTGATATACTGAATTTTGTGTTTGTGTCATTTCCTCGTTTATCAGAAAAGTAAGGAGTGCTCTTTCTCAGGCAAGTGATCAAATAAGCAATTGCTCTCTCCCAAGAACAAAAATGCAGGAAAAATAAGGGCATAGATTAGTAAACTGGAAACTAGGAGTTGCAGCCTGAATGATTAAATCTAGTTTAGATTGCAAAAATTGGAAAAATGGATATTGCTGAAGGAACAAATAACTTGGTTGAATTAGTGTAAATAAACAATGAATAAGTACAAGTCTTGAAGAAATAATACACTTGATCAACAAAACTCGCGAAACTTTGAGAGGGATTAGGAACACTTGGAAATTCATGATCGAGAGTCCATGGTCCTAGAACTTGTTAGATTATTGATTGAGGCAAAATCTTAGGTAAAAACAGCCAAATAAGAAGCGACATAGAGGTCATCCTGCGCTTGAGCTTTTCCAAGCCTACCCTCAATATATGCTAAAGCATATCCTTTAGTTCCATAATTTGAGCCAAATAAGCCTTATTTCTTCAATAAACAGCAACTGAAAACCTAAATTCCTTCCTTGCAATAATCCTATAGCAAAGAGCCCAAATTATCCAGTTTCTAGTACATAAAAAGTTCATCAGAAGGAAGAACAAGTTTGGGAAAATATTTCCAAATGTTGCTGCAGGGAAGAAGGCAAAGAAGGTAAATTAATGAAAAAGGGAATAAGTTTTGTCTTGTGGCCTATTTCCCTTGGAACAATTAAGTCAGAGGGGTGTTTTAACACCTACACTTAATAACAACCTAGATGAGCTACAAATTTCCAAAGTCTTTAAGAGTGATAGAAAGCCTAAGAAGACAAAACATTGCACTATTCCTAACCTTAAAAAAACAGAAGCAAAAGAGTTCTTAGAAAAAGGGAACTGGCCTGACTAAAGTGCAAATGGAAATCAAAATTCCACAAAAAGAATTCAAAAAGATGAATCAGGCCAAGATTGAGGAGAATCAACAAGTACAAAGAAGAAAAAGGGTGAAAGTCAAGGCACCGCACAGAAAAAGTGGAAACTAGGTGATTTGCAACTTAAATTTTCCCATTATCTACCCAATCACCTAAGCCCAACATTACAAGTCTGAAAGACCTCATTGATCTTGAAGGTTGAATTTACCTACATTAGTGGAGATCAATATGAAAAACAAGCCTATGGGACTTTTGACTAATGTACCCAAGGAAACTCCCGTAAGATTAACTAAATTCAACATGAAGATGAAAAGGATTGAAGACCCGCACACACACGTAACAAGACTTGTTGAACCGGCTTAACATGATGAGTTGCATCAAGAATTGTGATAGAAGTCTACCATTTCTTTTCTTGAATCGAAACTCAGATTTAAAATGATGTTTCTTTATCCTCCCTATTTCAAGTTGTAGCGTGAATAAGAAAAATCACTGTGGTGTGAACTTAAAATGTCCTTAAAATTTTAAGCTAATGAGTCTGATACAAACAATTCTTTCTTTTCTTTGCTTGGGGACAAGCAAAAAATTTTAAGTCAGGGGAATTTGATGAGTCCAAAACTCATTTGATTTTTAAAATCCATTTTTTTACATATTACAAAGATAAATGTTGATTTGAATTGTGAATGAATATTTTACTCACTTAATTTTTGCAGAAAATACGATAAGCTAAATTCCCAAAGAAACTAAGATATCACCATTAGCAAAGAATGAAGTTTGAACTAAAAAGTGAAGTCGTGACTTGAAGTTGAGTTTGCAACCAGAATGACCAAGGCAACAAGTGAAAGAGGTTGCGACAGAGGAAGTGTGGTAGAGACTAAAGGAATTATTTAAGGTAGAATCTTCGATCGCGACACCACTCCGGCGTCACACGCCAATCAATATAACTCGAGGTCGCGCGACGCCATCCGCCATGTCGCGACGTGGATCCACAATAAAGTCAAAGGAAGTCTCTCGCAAAGAAACGGTTGTAAACTAGTTTTTAAATGAAGGTCTCCATTTGAGGTCACACATACCGCGAGGTCGCTACATGAAACGAAACGAAAACGGTCAGACCTAATCCAGTCGCGACCAAGAAATAGAACCGAAGAAGAAATCATGTCGAACTACTTTTATAATTGAGACTACATGCAAACAGTAAAAGAGCACGATGAGGTCGCGACATCACCTTCGAGTCACACTAAATTTGAAACCAAGAAATGTATAAGACCAACAAAGAAGGTCACACTGCAAAAAGAAAGTCACGACCTGAAGTCAACCTACAAACAGAAATGTGGTCGTAACCTAAAACTAAGGTCGCGACTTAGAAGCCAGAAAAAGAGAAAGACAACGATGTCGCGACATGAAAACAAGTTGGTCTGAACATCAACTCGAAACATCAGCAACAAGTCACACCATTAATCCGCTTTGCAAGGAACTGGTCAGCAAATGTATAACAAGGTCGCTGACCGAGAAAGAGCAAACAGAAATCCATGTCGCGACATCAACCCAGGTCACATAGGACAAGAACCTGGCTTTCTTTTGGAATTTCCACCGGAACTTGGGGATTCGCCCAATTATTTTTCGAGATAAATAGACATGGTAAAAATAGTAAAGTATTTCCGCCTTCACTACCTTAAAAGGGAAACGGAGAGGAACTCAGTGGTATAGTTTAGAGTATAATATTTTTATTTTTTTATTTTTTTGGCTCTTGAATTTTTCCTCGATTTGAATTCATGAATTGTGCGTAAACGAGCTGAATGGATTTTTATTTCAAGTATTTTCTTCTTAAAATTATTGCCCGAAATTTAATGTGAAATTTGTGACAAATTTCGGAATTTATCTTCTCGCTTTATTGCAATTACAATGGTTATACATGATCGGTGCTCCATTTCTTAATTCACAATGCAGTAATCGAAGCGCAACTCTGCTAGATTTTATTTACATTTAGCTACAGCCTTTCTTGCAAAAATACGAAGAACTTATTTGGGTTTGGATTTACTTATTTGGTGTCGTTTTTTGAAAGCTTGACAAGTTCCCAAGTAGTAGCACCGTATCACCAATTGAGGGATGTATCTTGCCTGACAAGATGCCCTCCATGCGGGACACGAGACGATTCTCGAGAGCTAAGAGCACTTTCCGGTATAGACTACCATTGACGAATCGGCCGAGCTCCGAGTTCTATTTTGATAAATCTCCCCATTCGCTCATAATTGAAGTTGAGGGGAGAGCTTAACAATATAAATCATCGTGAGAGTTCACCTTAATCTAAAGGGAAGTTCCTAACCTCGTGTTAGCTGAGATTTAATCAAGGGAAAGGGATGAACCAATAGATCTGGAGGTTGAGCCACCAATTAAGTGGTAGAAACTTTGCAAAAATCCTGAGAAGGAAATGCAAAAGATCTACTGTCATCAAGAAATGGGTGTGAAGTATTGAGAAAGAAAAATACCCAGATCTTGCAAGAGAATTAGGAATACAAGTAGCTGGTTTGATCTTGTCTTCGAGAGAAGCAAGAGTTTCCAACCAGTGAATATGGAGAAATCCAATTCCAAAATTTAGGAATTCGGACAATTCTACATCCAGCAGATGGTAACAGCAATGTGCTATTTTAGTGTAGGAAATGACTGCTCCATTGTAATTCACCTGATAGTTTTCTGCTTTCTCACAAGAAACCTGATTCAAATTCAAGATTTTACAATTCTATTTTTATTCATTTACTTTTTGTTTTATCTTTTAGTTCATCAGCTTCTTGTCACTAGTCTAGGATCTTTATTTTTCAGGATAAAACTTCATTGTGAATTTTTAGTCCAAATAGTATAGAATTTTAGTAGTTTGGGTAGTTGATCTCTAATTCCTTACCAATCTCTCGGGAATGATACCTAGACTTGCATTCAAATTTTACTACAGAATTCGTGGCACTTATAAAAGGTCAAGTAGACTAGACTCCTATTTTTAAACCATGAACTTTCGTAAGAATTATTTTATCAAGCAAATTTATCTAGTGACATGATGCAAGAGAAGTGTAAGGCTCTTGTAACTATGTTAATTTGAGGGTTTTTAGTCTATAGAAAAGAGGCAAACAGCTTTATATGATTGTGTGATCATAGATGATGATTGGTGCATAATATGAATTGTTATGTGTTGTGTGATTGAAATTGTATGTCAGGAATAGCATAGGAAAATGTTGAAACACTAGGGTCAATAAATTAAAACCTAGGTAAACAAAATTTCGGGACAAAATATCCTTTAAAAATTAAATGAAACAAACAAAACAAAAAATTGTGTTAAGGATTTTTTTTTCTATGTTTTACAGTGTGTAAACTAGAAAAATTGATAAAATAAATTTTTATAAATTTATTTATACTGAAATTGAAAAAATTATATATACTTTTTTTCGGGGTAGTTTTTCCAAGAATAGGAATGAAAAAAAATCAAGGAAAAAAAAAAAATCGCTTTGCAACTGTCATTATCGCTTGTCGGGTCACGATACACGGTACCTAGACGTGACATAGCAAAGCAAGGCCGTGTACTTATAGGAGCTGTCACGATACACTCGGTTGTGTCGTGACAGGCGGAGGCTTGAATGGTCGAGGGATCAGGTTGCGACTAACAAATTGTATCGCGGACCTGAGGCGCTTGACAGGCTGGGGATGGGTCCCGATACAATTTCTTTTGTGTCATGACGTGAGAGGTTGCCGGGGGAATAAAGTGTCACGATACGCTTTGTATCGTGACGTTTGTGCAGTCCGTTGAGGGCGGTTACAATACAATCGATTGTATCGCGACGCGGGGAAAAAGGCTCGCCGCTGGTCGTCGCAATACAAAGACAAATAGGTTATGATACGCCACAACAATGCCACGATACGGTCAAGTAAAGAACATCGGCGCAAAGACACCCGCGTGACATGGCCGACCATAAGTCGCGACTACACCGTGTCAATATCGACACGACGCAGTTAGCGTCGCTACAGTCGGGCGCATATACTGAAATACGACCATGTTTGGCAAATTATGAATCATTGGTGTGCACTCAGGCACCCAACCGCTTTGACCTGCAGAATCGCTTTGGGACACTGCTCACAAAGATTTTTCAAATAAATAAAAATAACAAATAAAAATAAAATGTTATTTTAAAATAAATTAAAATCAAATCAATTGAAATAAAATTTAAAAGGAAAATTTCTAAACAAATTCTTGGTCATGATTTTGATTTATATATCAATTATCGCCCTGCATTTCCTATGAATGCAATACACATCAGCGAAATGCTTTCTGCAGAATAGTGTCCTCGAGGATGTGTTTACGCCTTTAGAGATACCTACTGAATTTAACTCATTAATGATATGTAGATGTATTAGTCGAGGCTTATGGACGTAGAGGGCGGCCCACGAGGTGCCAGCCAAGCACCACCAACTTTGACCAAATGTGTGCCTTTACCGAGGTAGCCTCGGCAGAGGGGTTGGCAAATAAGCCACATCTACGTGCATTTTCAATAAGGAGCCAGGTAGGTCAAAACGACCTCCAAACATTTAGGATGTGCATCGTCCTCCAACGTAGTTGAGGAGGATGGACTCTAGGTCAAGACTCACTATGAACACGTAGGGGAAGTAGATTTTGGCGCGAGGCATCCGTGATATGGGTGCCGGTACTAAGAGGAAGGGAGACTCAACCTTCTAGTTAGAGAAAGAAGAGAAGGCTTCCGGTTCGCAGGTTCCAGAGCCCTGCTATCCCGGCCAGACGAGCTAGGGCTGCTGTGACCCAAAGACATATGTTATGTTTCCACCACAACAAATTTCGACATACGAGGAGGATCACTTCAGCTACAGGGATCCTATGTCGTGGACGCAGCAAACCTTAGTTTCGAGGGACAAGAGCAGATATAGTTTGCTCTCCATACCCTAGTATGGGTCGTGAGGACCGCATCGCCCTGCAGGTGTCGACAAGCACCTAGTACTCCTTGTGAGATTCGCCACATAAAGCCGTGAGCCATGTAGCGCAGCTCCGGCTCACGATCCATGTCGAGAGTCTCGAGTCAGCTAGGAAGATGACTTGTTACCATTGTCGCAAACTCTGCATACAAGGCGAGATCAGCCTTAGAGGCGTATGGTCTCAAGGCACTACGGTCGAGCATACAGGCACCCTGACACGTGGTACGCTTTCCTACCTCAGACTGGTCGACTCAGAGTGGCTTGAATCGAATGCATCATATTCATCCATGAAATGAACCTTCATGATATTCAAATGGGAGGTTGAGACCTTGTAGATGGGAAATTCCTTCCCTAGGATACGTAGGTGAGAGTCATCGATAATAGATTGTGAGTCATTGATCCTATGATTCCTTCATGGTGGGACCTTGTGGTAGATTATTACTGGGTGTCATGTCGCCTGGAGATGGATGAGCTGACAGCCACGAGTTGTCGCACTGGGACGGTTGTCATACCCCGACACCGGTCTTGAGTTAAGAGGTTACATATGCACGTGATTGGATGCGTATAGCGTGGGATAAGAAATCCTCTCAACCACCAGAGATGACATGTATAATGAAGAAGCACAAAAGGGAGCTTTTTTCTCCATTTTTCGTCGTAGACGGCAAAGGAGTGAGGGAGAAGAGGTCAGTTTTCAAAAATGGTGGATTTTTAGTGAGAGAGTGTGCAACTTCTCTCTAGGATTTCGGCCGATCGGACCGTCGGATTTCTTCGAGCCAAGAAGCAAAGTGGTTCTACGCAGCGAAGGCTTCGCGTGGGTACCAGTTTCGGGGAGTTTTGACAAACCCTGTGAGGTAGGGATTTTATCCTACTTGATTTACCCCTTGTTTAAGTGTTTTGTAAATGTTGAGCGACTGAGGCCGTGAGGGTTGCTGATCTGGCCCCACAAAACTTTGGGACCTAATTGTGGGAAATTGGAGCCCATTTCGACAATTACCTGACTCGTTCAAGTACTTTGTGGTACTTTATGCAATAAGTCGAGGAATTGGTTCCACAAAGTGGAACCGATGTGGTGGTGAGTGGGTCGTATCACGAACAGCCTAAATGTTTCATGGGACCAAAAAACAAATTCATTATATGAATTGGACCAAAACGTCGCGATTGTAAGTACAAATTAGTTTTGAAATGATCTGCTTGATTGTGGTGAAATTAGTTAATGTAATAACTTAATGTTAACTTGATGCCACACTACATAAAACATAATTGTTTGTGTAGGCCATTGAAATAATGTGAATAGCTCAAGTGAGCTACCTGGGTGTTGGTTGTGAAAATTGAATAACATGGTATGAGTGAAAATTCAGAATATGGCATAATTATATTGGTATAAATTGTGTTGAATTGTATATCGTATCATATGCACTAGGTAACCTAGAAATTAGGTGTGAGTGCATGACAATAGCAGCAAAGAAAATCAATACATGAATTTCAATGGATGATTTTCCGGAGAATGGTGTTGGGAGATGGTCCAACAATATCACATCGAAGGAGCCTATGAATTGTTTAGGGAAGGTTCTCAAACACGTGCGCCTCGGAGGGTAGTCGATACTGCAGGGGAATTGGTAGTGTGTTTTTCGAGAACGAGTTTTGTTTAACGGTGTTTTCTCATACATAGTTTAGGTAAGTGTGAAGGAGTCGGTGAGAACTCGAGACATGGGATTGGGCATGTAGACATTCGAGTAGGATCACGTATTTACTTGAGTGTGTGTTTACATTGAATCATTGCATATGCACTTAGGTGGGGAGTAACCCATTTAGAGTAATTCCACTACTGGGCTATTGCTCTGTCGAGGAATATTATTTGAGTGAGGAGCGTTAGTGACTCATTATAGATGCCCGATTTTGAAGAAAGCGGGTTATTAACACTGATGTCATGTATTAAGTGTAAATTTTAATATGTGTTTGTATTAAGTAATGTAATAACTCTTGAACTAATGGAGATATGGTTAGGTGTATTTTGATGAGTATTGGCGTATGGGCCCAAGTGGCCATTTTACTCGGTATGGGTCTCAGCGATCACGAGGCGTGGAATTTGCGGGTTGACGGGTTGTCAAAGGACACCCTGGTTTTGGGGCGTCACATTTATAGCAAAGCAAGTAAGGTTTTCTGAAAATGTTTTGTAAAAGGTATTTTTACAGTTTTGAGACATTTTTCAGAAAAAGTAAGCATTTTATAAAGCATACACTCACTGACATATTAGGATTCTCCTGACTTCTAGTATAAGTGTTTTATTAACTAACTTTTATAAGAAAATACTTGGAACTTGTATAGTTGTGTATATGTATGTACATAGTTTGGTTTATGAAAATGTGATGAGCATGAGCTCTTTTGAAGAAGTGTTGTTGGTTGCCATGTTTTAAAAGTGTAAACTTTATATACAGGTTTTGGGATATGTCTTTTGTATGCGAAATTTGTTATCTTTGCCAAAATTTATAAATCACAAGTTTAGAAAAGAAAAAAATTTTTATCTGGGTTTTCAGCAGCGGCCGACTTCACTTCCGCGAGGATTCTCTGGTCGTGGAAGTAACTTGTTTGGTGGTTATTAGGGTGGCTTGCCTGCCGCCTACTAGTAAGGGTAATTGGTGTCATTTGTTCCCATCTTCACCATGCCACCAGTCTTCTGCTTTGTATGATAGAAATATTCACTTTTAGGACGTAATGGTATGATCTTCTTTGAGTCCACTACCAGCTCGACATCTTGTTCTTCCCGCATGACAACAATCTTCTTGATTGCAAAGTAGGTCACCTCATTGTCCTTTAGTATAGGTCGTATGTGACCAATATTTTGTCGATCTTCACCTTTTGGCTCTTGTCTACTCCTTACTTCAAGATCTTGCAATTCCTTTTCATGTGGCCTATTTTGCCACAATGATAACATTTTATTTTCCCTCTAGACTTGGATCTGCCTCTTAACTTTTTATGCCTAAATGGTCCTCTACTTTTGCTTCGACCCCTGTTCTCCACGACAAGGTCATGTGTGTCATTGCTCACAAAGTCCTTCCTACAAATTCCTTCATTTAATTTCTGACCATAGCCAACGTGACTTTTCCTTCTAGGGCTAAATTTCCCCGAATTTTCACAGAAGTGTTCCAAGCTGTTGTGTGAAGTAGGAGTAACAAGCATGCTTGGGTCGTCATCAAGAAGAGACACTGGCCCGATAGTGTCGCGATCATTCATGAAATCATTCAGATGCTCAATAATTGATTGACCTTCCTTGAGCTTCAAATTCATTAGCTTCCTCATCAAGAAAATCTTTGCTTGTGAGTACTTTGTCTCATACATGTTTTCCAAGTTCTTCCGAAGAGTGTGGGGATCTATCTCTTTGGCAACATGATTGTAGAGACTGATGTCCACCCACTGGAGAATAGCACCCAATGTTTTCTTCTTCAACTTCTTCTAATCAACATCTGACATGTCACATGGTTTGGCATTATCTCCCTCAATATGATCATATAAATCCTTACAATTTAGGAGATCCTTGATCATGGACTTCCATAATAAATAATTCACTATTGTCAATTTAATCATGGGACCCAAATAACTTTACATTACATGGTGGATTCCACGAGCTTCGAACCATGGTCTAATACAGTTGGGATTGTAGGTGACCTATGGAGTATCACAACAAATATTAATATTTGGGTGACTTTATAATCCATTATAATTATTGCTTAACAATTGGAGTGCGATGCCAATCCACAGGAAATCAGAATGAACACTTGAGTGTGATACTTAATCCTTGAAATTATAATCAGGTGGGTGGTTGTGCCAATCCATGGAAATGTAGATAAGCAATTTGGGAGGTTGGGTTAATCCACATAATAAAAGCAGCAAATGGGTGGCTATGCCAACCTTCGGGAAATGAAAGTGTAGATGGATGGCTAAGCTAATCTGCAAATAATAAGATGGTAAGATAATAATGACACCCGATATAACTTGATAAAACCCTCAGAATAAGTAAAACCTCCATGAGGCAAATCCGAAAAAATAATCCACTATGAGATAAAACTGACACAAGATGTCACACACCAAGGATATGCTAACAATCCTCTCAATTTTACCTCTCAATACTCTCTCTGTGGAGTACTATGTTCCTTGTCACTTTCCCCCAGTGTGATAACCCCGACAATTTCACACATATCCTTTCAACTCTCTGTGATTGAAGGAATTATCTCTACTCGATTTTTTTTCTAATATGCTAGAGATCCTTTGATTATGTTCCTTGAAGCCTATTTATAGGCAAAGGTTTGATCCTCAGATGGATCCTATTGGTTGAAATGGAAAGCAATTTCATTGGCTGGAACAAAGGCCAATTCTCATCCATATACGAAGCAAACCATGTGACCTGGTGGCAAGATGGAAGGTAATTTCTCCTCTTGAAATGGATATTTATTCTTGGCCAGTAATTAATGGGGCCCCGGACCCACATTTTCTATCACGGTCTCATTACATGCATATTGATCCTATGGATTGGATAGGAAGTCTTCTTGGTTCATATCATCTTCAAGATGCATGATCAAGAAATATTCTCTGTTCCCTTGAGAAGCACTGAACAAAAACAAGCAACCCAATTTAAAGTATCCATCAGATGATTGTAATTAGCATTGTCGAAGTTTTTGGAGCCATAAGCATATATAATATTAATTACAAAACTGGTTCTTCATGGTTAGTAGAGTCTACAAATGGTTTGAACCATGGTCTCATAGGGCTAAGAGCTAACAACATCTTTTGGAGAAATGAGCATATGATGGGATTGTGTCCGATAAAGAATCCCCTAGAAACGTTTGGGAAGATCTAGTTACTCTAATTTTGTTTGAATAGGTTTTGTAGGAGTTTGGCTCAACCCTTTTGAAATTAAGGTCTTCATTTGCATCCAATGAAGGATTTGAGTTATTAAATTGATTTTTCTTTAAGAAGAATTGATTCCTAGACGACAGGAAAATTTCTGTGACGATGAACCACAGAAATGCTACTTAATTTCAATTGGTATGGTAAAAGAAATAAATTATGGCTTTATTTATTTATTTATTTTTGTGAGTGAAAAGGTGTGCATTTGTTGATATTTCTACTCCAATTATTTTTAGTGAGGAATTTCCCTCCAACATGAACCAATATGATAGAACACAGAAAAAAAAAAACAGGTTGAGGGAATAGAAAGGATTGAACACACACATAGGTGGAAGAAATTTATAGAGCTAATTAAGTCAACCTCAGAAACAAACGCCTAATCTGCATAAAACAACTCAGCTTAATAAAAAAAAAAAAAAGCCAACCAATAAAGTTCCAGTCCTTATAAAGACCATAACAAACTGAGTTTCAAAACAAATCAGGATCATTGCCTTCACATTTGGTAAAAAGTGTTTTTTAACGTTTTTTTTTTTTAAGAAAATCATATATAAAGTACTTTTCTAGAAAATGCTAGTGTTTCACAACCACAATTCATTTTTTATACTTTAAAATATGTTTAGTAGACTTTATCCCCGGCCCTTAACTTTTTTTTTTCCAAAACGAAAACACTGTTTATAGACTAAAAGTGTTCATTACAATCACTATCAAAATGAATTCAAAATTTCGTTATTGATTAAACCCAATTGTTGGTTTGATGAAAATATTTGTCTTGAAGAAATTATTAATGATTTGTGTTGGGAAAATCCGGGTTAGTTTTCCCCAAATTAACAAATGTTACTATTCATATGAATAGTACTCTTAGCGGAAATACCCGGCAAATCACTAATATAAAATAATAGCGGCTAAACGAAAATAATAACAAATAAAGACACCAGAAATTTAGTTTGAGAAGCCAGCCTATGTCCTCGGGCGTCAACGAACAACTCCCACTGATGAAAAGAAATTACAACGGACCACAAATCATTTCCTGGCGAAGTGAAAAGTAAATACGAAACAATTGGGGCGATCTTATAAATAGCGCTTAGAAGTGGAAGGTGTGTTTTAGAGAAGATGAGGGGCCCTTATATAGGAAACAAAAGGAAGGAAAATCCATCAAGCAGATGTGGATTATATTAAACAAAAACATCAAATCTCCACCTTGACAAATATCTTGATCCCATCTCGAAACTTCTCCTTTAACAAAAGCTACCTTGTACTCAAATGCTCTTGGCGCGTCAAACTTTGTGTTGATCCAGTCTAAACAATGATTGAACTGATGCGTTTGTCACCTATAGTCAACATATCGGGATTATCATCGGTCTTGAGTCTTCCTAAGCTAAGACTCCACCTTCTTTAATGATTTCCCGCCTGAAATGATACCTCATCGTATAGCCGTCAGTGCATGATAAACTTGGTTCTTCGCTAAATGAATAAGCGCTCACGGTATCCTGAAAACAACACTTGTAACTTTGTTTCTAACCAACACCCAAATCATCAAGCAAACCTTGTAGTCATATTGCTTCATAAGCGCTTGATGATCGCCATATACTACTGCCTCGAAGTAAGTATGAAACAAGGTGCCTATCATTGTAAATGAACCAACTAGCTGGTGCTTCTTGAGTAAACACATAACCCGATAGTTGATCGTTTATCAAGATCACGGCATAATTTGGTCCTTGATGTCAACTACATCTTGATATATATCATCCTTCTCAAATATCAAACCAACATCTAAGGTTTTACGAATGTACCTTAGAATCCATTTCATTTGCGATGTTCTTTTCGAGTTATGCATGTACACTCACAATCCAAGCGCATGTGAGAATGTCAGGCCTTGTACACACCATAGCATACATCAAGCTACCCACTGCATTTGAATAAGGAACGCTGACATATATTCCGTTTCGTCTGTCTTTGAACCTTGTGAAGCAAGTTGAATGAGGAAGCGAGTAGAGTGCTTCTGGAGTTTGTTCTTCTCGGACATACCAAGCGTTGCGATGCCTTAATCTTGCTGAGTTAAACTAAGTGTGCCCCTAATGCGTCTCTCGCTATTTCCATCTTGAGAATCTTCTTGGCTTCACCCGGATCTTTCATTTGAACTCCTTGCTCGATTGAGCCTTGATCTGCATATCTCCCACTTGATTCCTTGATGCTATCAACATGTCATCCAACATACAGAGAAGGTATATGAAGATCCATCGTAACTTGCGGAAATACACACAATGATCAAAATTGCTTACGGTGTAGTTAAGCCTATCATGGCCGATCAAATTGCTTATACCCTTTACTTGTAGCGATTGCTTCCAAACCATATAACGATTTGTTCAATTTCTGAGCCCGATTTTCTTTCCGGCAACTTTGAAACCATAATTTTGAGTTATATAGATTTCCTCCTCCCGAATCACCATGTAGAATGTTGTCTTCCGTCCATTTGAACTAGTTCCATAATGGCTTGTGTGCTACCAGGAGAAGCTACAACAAAATACGTTTGGAGAAAATGTTTTAGGGAAAATACCTCATTGTAGTCAATTCCACTCCTTGAGCATAGCCTTTAGTACCAGTCTTGCCTTATGTGAGCGTCATTCTTGTTCTTCCCGAGCATAAACCCATTTGCGGTAATTCCTTCTTTCCCTTTGGTAGTCTAGCTAGCTTCCAAGTGTGATTCTTCACAAGGGACTGCATTTCTTCATCCATGGCTTTCTTCCACTTTTCTTTATCCGGACTACTATTTGCTTCAAGAAAAGTCTGAGGTATACCTTCTTCTACTATTGGAAATGCATAAGCCACCATATCTTTGTAGAAGCGGGTTTCCTAATCTCTCTTGGCACTTGGTAAGCTTGGGTGGTAAATCATTTGCTGGGGTTCTTCGTTTGAAACCTCTTTCCTCTTCAACATCGCTTCATGATCTATGTCTGCTTGGTCTTTAGCGGTTTAGGCGAAGTCATACGAAACTCACACATTTGAATACCCTCACTGCGGCGGAGTCTTCCCTCACAGGCTGGCGAAAAGTGTTCTCTGACACTTTACCATTTGTTGTTACCTTCTTCAACATGGCGGATTCATCAAGTAACATCCACCATAGAAATAATTTTCTTGAAGATAGACACTAGAGTCGGTATCCCTTGACATCGAAATTTAACTCCCATAAACAATACTTTTAGCCCTTGGATCGACTTAGATTCCTTTACATGATAATAAGCGGTTGAGCGAACACGTAAGAAATATCATAATCATTTGCGGGTTTTTCCAGGACCATACACTCAGTGTCTTACCATTAGTGCAGCTGATGGTAGGCGGTTAATAAAGAGATGACTTGCATACATAACTGACCTCGGCCGGAAGCTGTTTGCCCGAGAACCCGGCATTGAATGACATACATAGAACTTTCTCCGGCAGGTTCGATTCATGCGTTCTGCCACCATTCTGCATGGTGTATCTCTAGCGTAAGTCTTGAGATATGCCTTCCTTCTTCTGAGAATATCGAAAATTGATCATTTCGATATTCTATACCATGTCGGATCGAGATGCTTTAATCTTCCTCACAATGCGGTTCTCCATAATTTTCTTCCATACAAGAAATGTTTCAAACACCCCTCATCTTTGGATTTCGGCGTATACACCCGAACTCTTGGAAAAAGTCATCCAGCAAATGTAACAAGTAATGTTTACCTCCCAAGGAAGCGAGTCTTGATTTGGTCCCATGCGTACGTGTGAATGTAATCCGATATACCTTGGTGTGTATGGATTGTGGTCTTAAGACTTCACCTCTTTGCTTTCGGAACACATGCTCATGAAAATCATTCTTGAAGTCTTTGCACCTTTAGTAATCATACGCCAATAGCGTTTGCAAGATTTCTCTCGGCATGTCCAAAGTCTCATAATGCCATAACTGGACATCTCGGCTGCTTTGTTTTGCCTCGATCTTTGTTTAACTCTTTGTCCCCCTGTTGTCTTTGCCTTGATAAAGGTACAGGTTGTTTCTCCTGATACCTTTCATCACCACAAGTGCTCCTGAAACAACTTTCAGAATCCCATTATGCAGAATGATAGTGAAACCTTTTGACTCCAAGGTTCCCAAAGAAATGAGATTCTTTTCAAGCTTCGGAATGTACCGAACATCTGTCAACACCCTGGTCGACCCATCATGATTCTTCAAACTGATTGAACCGATCCCAGCTACCTTGCAAGGTTGATTATGCGCGAGATGGACAACACCACCATTAAGTTACGTAAAGTTGAAGAACCACTCCTTCCCCGAAACACATATGGAATGGCGAATTTGAATCACACAACCATTCATCGGTACTGATCCTTAATGACACAAGCCAGTGAAAATCGACTTATCATCTTCAGCCACACATGCTTGAATGCACCCTTTCCTTTCTTTTTATGTAGCCGGACAGTCTTTCTTCAATGCCTTTTCGTGACAAAAGGCATTCATCTTTACCAGAAGTTGCCTTTTTGACTGAGATCTTCCCCTTCTCCTGGTTTTGGCTTTGATTACGACCTCGAACAGTGTGGGCTTCACCGGTGACTCACGTGTTCTAATTTATCTTTTACGATGCCATTAGAATACAGGCAGTAGTTACTTCTTTAAAGGTTATTGTTTCCTTCCCAGTCAACATACTAACAATAAGATGTTCATATTCATCAGGAAGGGAAGCTAACAATATCAAAGCCTTATCAACATCACTTACTTTCTCATCTAAATTCAATAAATCAGTTACTAATGAATCAAATTTGGTGATGTGATCATTCATAGTAATTTTGGTTTATCTTGGAAGCGGTACAACCGTTCTCGTATAGAGCTTGTTCTACGTACTCTTCTTCATGAACTTGTCTTGACTCCTTCCATGACTTGCTTGGGCGTCTCTCATAAACGGATATTTCGGCTCCTTGGAGAGACATAATCGAATGCGTACCACATGCTAAGCGATTCTTGTCGATCTTTCTCATCAACATCTTACAGTGCGCTTTCTTCTAGAGCAACATCAGCTCACATTGGAAAGAGCATCCACGCACCTCCACCTTTGCCACATGCCAAAGTTATTGGTGCCATCAATTCACGCACATCAAATTTAGTATTAGTCACCATTGATCTTGATGAGAATCACGTAGGTGTAGAGAGGTTGATGGTGCTGGATTCAAATTACGACATTTTCTGCAACAAATAGGCATCCTTTACTTGAATGTCAATATCTCAACGGAATCTTTTCGATGGAAGATCAAACAAAATTTGCAACCACAGGCATACTCGAAGGAAGCTATAAATGAAAATGCGAAAGCCCATAAGGAACCTTTACATGATGTGGAAGATCAGATAACTTGCAACCACAAAGCATACTCAAGCGGAACCTTGGCTCACGTGCAATTGTTGGGGAGGAAAATCGGGTTAGTTTCCCAAATTAACAAATGTTACTATTCATATGAATAGTACTCTCATGAAATACCGACAAATCAACTGATATATAAAATAATAGCCGGCTAAACGAAAATAATAACAAATAAAGAACACCATAGAACTAACGAGGTTCGGCAATAGCCTATGTCCTCGAGGCGTCAATGAACGACTCAGCTGATGAAAAGAATTCTGGCAAGGCCCAGCAGATACGATTTATAAGCGGAAACGAAAAGTAAATACCCAAAACAATTGAGCAATACTATAAATAGCCTTAAGTGGAGGGGAGAGGTGTGTTTTAGAAAAGATGAGGGGGGGCCCTTATATAGGAAACAAAAAGGAGGAAAATCCCACATCAAACCGATGTGGGATTCATATTTGACAAAAAGCAACAATTTGTTTTCTAAAGAATGTTGAAAGATTATTAATAACAAATTTTGTACAAATATTGGGAGAAATGGAATGTGACGAAAAGTTTCATGAAACATAAAATAACTAAAAAACTTGAAACTTTAACAATAATTTGATTTTAAAAAAACTTAACATCATAATAATAATAATAATAATAATTATTATTATTATTATTAATGTATTATTATTATTATAGTAATAAAAAAATTAAAAGATAATGTCTACTATGGAATCACCAGAGGGAGGTAAATGGGTGAATTAAATGTTTACCTTTGAAAATTGTACTTTAACCCCAATGTTCCCTAATTTTTTTGGTAATTACCATATGTTGATCAATCAAATAAAGAGAGATTTATTAGTCCGAAGTTTACTCTAATGGATTTTTTTTTACATTTATTCACTTTGCAATACCATGATGTAGTAGTCTATTCTCATGGAAACTTGAATCAAGTCCCTTCATTATGTCATGTCTAACCCTTAACCACTTAACTAGACCTCACTGAAACTCTAATGGATAATTTGAACAACCATCATAGTCAGTGATTCTGATATGATGATTATAATAATGAGCAGAGAAAAATATGCAATAAGGCACAATATTTTTACCCAAAAACCATCACACTAACTATAAAAATAAGAAACCATGAGGTCTAACATTGTTAATATAAATCTCCTATACAAAATGACGAAGTTACAAAGATTCATCTGAATACTTTACTGTTTACTCTATAATACCTACAACTTGATCCACATCCACGACCCAAAAACACTTTATTTTGATAAGACAACTCACCCTCATTGGAGGGATTTGGTCTTCAACCAATCTTTGAAACGTGATGAAGTCTTTAAAACATGAGATATTAGAATGATGTGACAATTAAGGCTCTCTTAATTAAGGAGTTCTATGGAAGAACAACAAAGCTAGCTAGTCTTAGGATTTTTTCTCTTGAAACTTGGGTGAGAAATCTCAAGAATAATTAAAGACTTATGCAATAATTAAAGACTTACTTATGAATGAATAACACACACACAAAATCCTCCCCAGTAACTCATCCTGGAGCCTATGAATGAATAAGGTTCTATCAAGTCTCCTCAAATTTTTTCTCCAAAACATAAGTAAGCCTATCATGCCAACCCCTATGAGCTTTTCTCAATCTATACAAGGCTTTCTTTGACCTATAGATATGATTAGGGAGCTTTGAATCCTCAAATCCCTTAAGTTTCTCAACATAAACCTGTTCACGTATAATCCCATTTATAAGAAAGCACCTTTGACATCCATTTGATAGAGCTTCATTCTCAAGGAGCATGTTATGACCAAAAGTATCCTAATTGACTCTAATCTTGTTACTAGTGAAAAAGTATTTTCTAATCGATTCCTTATATTTGTGACTACTCTAGGAATATTAACCTAATTTTATTCCTCAAAATGACATCATTTTCGTCCATTTTATTCTTAGAAATTCATTTAGTGCCTATGACATATTTATCTTTAGACTTAGGGAGTAAGTGCCCCCACATCATTAATTCCTAATGAACTAGTTTAACTCTTCATTTAGTGTGATAACCCAAGACTCATCTCCTAAGGCTTCCTCCACACTCTCTGGCTCCAATTGGGAGGTGTAGCGAACAAATTCCATCTCATTTACCCTCAATCATCTTCCAATGATAACATGATCGTTCACATTACCTATAACATTTGAGATATGATGATTTTAAGCAATCTAGATTTATGTTTACTCTGATAACCATCGCTTCTGCCAAAACAAATCATCTGAGATCCTTGACATCAGCAAACTCGGTCTACATTGCGACAATAAAGCGATTCTCCATACTTCTTCTCTTCAAAATTGTGCATTGTACTCTCTTTTGATCATGATGACATACAAACTCTATCCAGTTCACATTTGTGCTCACATTGCATTCCTATTCTAGTTCTTTCTCTGACATTCTATCAAAACACTTTCATGGTATTAGAGCTTTGGGGCAGTGATTCACTTTGTCATTTGTTTCTTTCTTTCATTTTCTTTTTGTTTAATTTTTCTTCTCCAGTCATATTCAACCTACACCCGATCTACTCAAGATTCTCATTCTTTTGTTTAGATATTTTTCGACCAGAAGAAAATTTCTCTGATAAGAGTATTGAGAACATCTCTTCTTCTCTCATGGATCATTCATGCACTCAATCTTCTGAGTATCAACATAATACTTCATCAAACCCTCCCTCTCTGCAACTTCTTAATCATGTTTTGCCCATTAAACTTGATAGGAACAACTACGTTCTCTGGAAGACTCAAATGGAAAATGTAGTCTTCGCAAATGGTCTGAGAGACCTATAGATGGTACGAGAAATGTACCCAAATTAGATCTGGTGAAGCAAACCTTGAGTTCATCAAATGGAGATGACTTGATCGTTTGATATTAAAATTTGGTTACATTCACCCTCTTTGATATAATGAGCGAATTGGCCAAGGTATGAATCTTCTCATGAAGCCTGGATTGCCTTTGCCAAAGGATCTTCTTTGCATCTTAAGCTTTCAGTTATGAAATTGAGATTAAGGATTTCAAACAATCAAGAAAGGAGGTGACATTATGATGGAGTACATCTTGAAGGTAAAAACCATGTAGGCTCTTTCTTTGCCATTGGAGAACCGATAAAAGAAAGGGGTCGAATTCTTTAAATCTTGGGAGGTTAGGGATTTGGAATACAATTCTATAGTTGCTTCTTTAACATCTAGAGATGAAGATTTGTCTCTATTCTATTCGATACGTTAACTCATGAGCAAAGACTTCAACTTCTGTGATCTACTTATAGGACTTGTTCACTTATTGTGTGAGCATGCTACTCCTCCCAGTGCTGACAATGTGCATCTGATACACTCAAGCAGCTATCGCGAGACCTCCCCATCAACAGTTCATTTGTTACTCAAACTCAAGCTTATGAAACCCACCACAGATTCTTTGCTTCCGCGTCATCGTCTTCTCTTACTTTGCTCCACCCTGATGCCCGGTGTTGGCAAAGTTTGATCATGTAGCAATGAAATGTTACCATAGGTTTGATATTTCTTTTCAGGGACCTTCTCCACAGCCTTCTTCATTTACCTTTGCCAATTCTCAGAAGAACTCTCCTTCTATGCAAGCCATGCTAGCATCTGATACCACCTCTGAAGATTGGTTTTTATCTTGGTACTGACTCGTCACCTTGCGAGGATCACACCAGCCTTTCAATGTTCATCCAGGTATCCTAGGCACTGGGAGTTACCATTGAAGTGACATCTTATAAACTCATACAAGTAAGAAGTAGTTTTCTATTCCTCTTATCAATTCATTTTGCAACAAATTTCTTCATGTTCTCGACTATCCACCTAATCTCATCGGTGTTTCTAAGTGCGATAATGTCTTTTAGTTTCCTCTCATCACTTTTTGTGAAAGATCGGTGTCCAAGACCATTCATCTTCGAGGTGCCCTTAAAATTTGGTTGTACGCTGTAACTCAAGTCTTCACCATCTGCATTTGTCATGGACAACTCCAGAAACCTCCCATTGCTCGAAGCTATACGCACGTGGCTGGTCACCTGCTGCACCATTTTTGTCTAGAGCATTGTCTTCTTGTAATCCACGCCATTGTCATTTATTATAATAAGCTAATACGAATTATGTGTTCATTGCCATGACTGATATATAAACTTCCCCTTTCTTTATCTTCTTCACATGCATCTCATCCCCTTGACCTTCTGCATCTTGACTTATGGGGTCCTACACCATGTTCAGCCACCTCTGGAGCAAGATATGTTCTTTTGATTATTGATAGTTTTCACATGTAAAGCTGTTCTTATCCACAAAGACGAGCATTACCTAGTTTATTGTTACAGCTAGTTGAAGAGCTGACTTAATACCTCATCGAAACACCTTGATCGATAATGGAGAATTTTGACCTTGAATCTTATCTTCGAGTCTGAGTATCTCATCGTTCTCATGTCCCTTACTCTGAACAAAATGGGAGGCGGAGAGAAAAATTCGGCATAGTAGAACGGCACTTTCCTTCAGGCCTCCTTGCCCCTCGGAAATATTGGATGCAATCATTCAAATGGTTCATTTATCTTATTAATCTTCTCCCCACTAGGTCCTTTCTATAGTCATAATTCAGCATAACATAAAGCTCTAAATTATACTCATCTTTTGCATTTTTGGATGTATGTGTTTTCCTTCCCTCAGACCTTACATGACTAACAAAGCATCTTACAAGTCTACTCTTGTGTTTTTCTTGGCACACTTCCCACGTCTCATAAAGGCTATCTTTGTCTTGATACTAAAACTTCGCGGTTTATCTTTAGGCATATGTTTTAAAACCATTTGTTTGATCTTCCTTAATCTCATCGAGATACTTCTTCCTCTTAGGATCTTGATTGGTTCTCACTGGCCTTGCTACCTCGTAAATATTATTCTTCTTAATTCCTGTCTTGTGTCCCTCACCATCTGCACCTTACATCCTCTGCTACCAATTCCTTTTACACAATCTAATACTTCTTCATCCACTCCTTCTCCTCCTCCCTCAAATACTCATCCCATGATTACAAGAGCAAAATCTGAAATCTACACAAATAAGGCTCATCTTACTTCACAGATTACAGAACCACAAACATATGCTCAAGCATCTAAGCACCTAGTTCGGATTGAAGCCATGAATATTGAATATCAGACTCTACTTCACAATTAGACCTGGACCTTTGTTTCTCCTCCTCTTGGTGCTCATATTGTGGATTGTCATTGGATATATAAGGTCAAGTATAAACCAGATGGTTCAATTGACAAATTTAAAGCTCGGTTAGTAGCTCAAGGCTACACTCAAACAGCAGGTGTTGATTTCTTTGAAACATTCAGTCCAGTAGCTAAGCCTTGAACAATTAAGCGATTCTTGCTTTGTTTCTCTTTTAAATGTTAAGTTCACCAACTTGTTTTAATCATTTCTTAATGGTGATCTTCAGAGATATTTTCATGGCTCCCGACCTTTGGGACCACAGCGATCACGACATCCTCACTTTGTTTTCAAATTGCACAAAGCTCTTTATGGCCTTTGTGACACTAAAAACTGTGTTTCAAAGTTACGTATGGCATTGGTTGAGTTTGGCTTCCAACCATCAAGGACAGACACCTCTCTCTTTGTCTATTATAATACTATTGATATTCTAGTTCTTCTTGTATATGTTGATGATGTGCTAGTCACAGGAAGTAACTCCTCTCTCACTTATCAACTACTGACCTATTTACACTATAGATTCTCTCTTAGAGACCTTGGTACAGTTTCATACTTTCTAGGCATTCAAGTTACCCAACATGGTGACACTCTTTATCTTACTCGACAAAAGTATATTCGGGATCTTGTTCGGAAAACACAAATGGTTGACACAAATCGACCTCCCTCAGTGTACGGAAGAACTGCTTTCTACGGCATGATGGTCTTCATATCTAATCCTTCTAAATATCGCCTTGTTGTTGGGGCTCTTGACATGCTCTGATCACGAGGCCAAGTCCCGCTTTTACTATAAATAGGCTTGCCAATTCATGCCCGATCAGGCGATGCTCATTGGGTGGTTGTTAAGCGCATCCTTCACTGTCTGAAGGGCACTCTCTCCTTTGGTTTACAATTTCAGTCATCGTCTCTAGATCTTCATGGATATAGTGATGCGGATTGGGCATCTTGCCCTGATGATCGAAGAAGTACCAGTGCATATTGTATTTTTCTTGGCTCTAACATCATCTCCTGGTCCTCTTCCAAACAATGCGTGGTCTCCAAAAGTAGTGCTGAATCAGAATATCGCAGCCTTGTTGCCCTCTCTGTTGAACTTGTATGGATCTGATCTCTTCTAGAAAGTATATCTTACATTCTTCATCTAACTATTTGGTGTGATAACCAAAGTGTGGCACATCTAGCTCTGGCTTGCTTGTTTTTCTCAAAAACAAGCACATTGAAATTAACCTTCACTTCATCAGGAGAATGTTCCTGGCCCTTGATGAACTAGTCATGAAATATGTTCAATCTCGGGGATCAGTGCGGGCATCCTAACTAAACATCACATCTCTGACCCATTTTTGTAATCTCAGTATCAAGCTCTTGGTGATTTCATTCCTCATGAGCTTGAAGCGGGGTGATAACCATCAACTTCCGGCCAAACGAGTCATAACGGATCATTGACATCTAACAAAACTGAGTCTAATTCTGTGGCTAAACTTATTCTCCCGCCACTTCTTCTCTTTAAAATGATTTTGTTGTACTCGCTTTGGATCATGAGGACATACATACTCTATCAGTTCAGTTTTGTGCTCTGTCACATTCCTCTGTTCTAGTTCTTTCTCACAAACATTCTATCAAACACTTTCCTTGCTCCCATTATTTTCCTTATGTAACTACGAATGTCATTATTGGCGATATTATTAGGGTTATCACTTGTTATCTTTATCCCAGTTTCTTTGTTTGACATTTGAGTGAAATTTTGATTTTTGATTATATCGAGTGTTATTTATAACAACATTTATAAGACTCTTGAATGACTTGTGAATTTGAGTATAACCCCACATAGGCCTTATTTTTAGGAGAGTGCCTTAGAAAGGTACTTATCTCAAATCTGGCAACAAACTTACCAAGGCTCTCTTCACTCCCAAATATATACCATTTTGTGAAGATATGGAATAAAGATCCCCGCGGAATTCTTTCTTTTCAAGACTTAAAATTGATAGTAATTGGTGAATGTCAGAGTTTGAAATACCTTTTTAAAATCTTTAGTCGAGATCTTGTCCAAACTCAGCGGGTGATGGTGGTATCTTATTAAGGATAGAGAAATTGTTCTGAGGATATGGAGTTGAGACAAAAGCCAAGTTTGTATTTCATAAACTAACCTCTCTCAAGCTTTGTACTATGCCTTAACTTTGGAGTTTTTATCCAGGGGCACATACTTCACAGTGGCCATCGTTGAAAACGCATTACAGTGCATAACTGTGATAAAGTCAATGCTTTTGAATTCGGGACTCCAACATTCCACCAAATACATCACAAGGAAAATCTTGGTATGCCGCTTTTCTCTCTCCAAGAGGTAAAAGTTCTCGAATTCCACCTATTTTTCTCCTTGTATATCTCCATGATGAAATTTCTCAAGATTTGCACCAGTCCTTTCTTGTGAGACAAATTTATATAAATATACTATGTAATTCAAACAAATAGTAGTATTGGCGATGGAGTGTACCATCATGCTTTCGTTAACATCTTAGAATGTTATATTGATTTTCCATCATCTTTGTTTCTTATAACTTAGAACAAATTAAAATAGTTTTCTTTGAGCCATTTCCAGTTCGCATTCCATTACTTGGAGGAATTACAATTGTGTCGGAACAAAGGCATAGAAATATGACTAGAGCAATGCTCAATGGTGTTTTCGAGACTAAGTTTTGAAGGTAGTTGAATATATGGAGATACTTGGCTTGTGATTCCTTCCTTTATGCTTTGGGGGTTACATGTCTGGAGAACTTATTGTGGGAGGATGTAGTTACATTAAAGACGAAGAGGTATTCCAACTTGAAGGACTTGAAAAAAAAAATCAAGCCATGTGGCTTGTAAGTTTGAGAACACTTCATCTATATATTCTCCCTAGGCTGACACATTTATGGAAGGAAAACTCCAAATCAGGCCTTACTTTGCAAAGTCTAGAGACTCTTCTAGTGTGGTTTTGTTGTGCAAACACACCAAATAATGCAACAAGTAGAATAACTAAAGACAGAGAATAAAGAGAGAACACAAAATTTAACGAGGTTCAGTATAAATACCTATGTCCTCAGGCACCAGAGAACAACTTCTACTAATCAAAGAGAATTACAAACTTAGGGTCAAAAATCAATTTCCTAAGAAATTAAGCCAAAAAGTAAATACCCAAGCAATTGAGCAATATTACAAATTCCCTAAAGAAGATGAGGAAGAGGTGCATTTAATACAAAGAGAAAAGACCCTTTTATAGGCTAAAGGGGAGAATCAAAACTCATATATAACTGATGTGGGATTACATAGAGACAAAATATAACAAATCTCCACCTTGACGATATGTCAATCCCATCTCGAAACTTCTCTTTGACAAAAGTTGCAACGCCTCCAAATGTGCTCAACAGCGTAATCAAACTTTCGCAATGTTGATCAAGTCCAAGCAATGATTGAACTTGATCGCTATCACCACCTTAGTCAACAAATCTGTGGAATTCTTAACTGTCTCAATCTTCTAAAGTAAGATTCGTCCTTCACTAATAATCTCCCGCACAAACTGATAGCAAACATCAATATGCTTTGTAGACTTCCAACTTACTGGTGCTCTTGAAAGAGTAAACACATAACCTCTTGTCGACTATCATTTATCTAAGTCACCAGCACAATCTGAATCAACAAAGCCAATGCGTACTGATCACATGTATCATCTCGCTCAAAGACTAAGCCAGCACTTACGGTTTTCAATAAGTACTATAGAACCCATTTCACTACCCCGCAAATGTCGCTACCGGGATCATGCTATACACACTCTTCTCAACGCAAATATCATCCAAAAACTCTAATTAATCCATCATGATTCTTCAACAAGATTGAACTCATCTCAGTGATATAGTTAACATCACCACTACCCATATAAACAACTCCACCATCAACTTCTTCAAACTTGAAGAACCACTCCTTATGCGAACACATATGATAGGTACCCCCACACTTCTTCAAACTCAGAATCACTATAGTCACCCCCACACTCAACACACGCATCAAACATAGACTTACCCCTATCTTTGTTTTTCAACTTAGGACAATCTTTCTTCCAATGCCTCTCCTCGTGACAAAAGGCACACTCATCTTTCCCAAATATATAACTGATGTCACCTTTCCCTTTCCCATTTTCTTATTTTGTCGCTCTCTTTGTTAATGCTTCTGCGACTCATCTGATGTTCTCTTTTGATATTTCTTGAATTTCATAATTAACAAATGAAACAAACTTCTTGAAAGATAGTTTTTCCTTCCCATTAATAAGGATAATACAAAGATTATCCAACTCATCAAGAGGAGAACCAGTTAATAACATAGCCTTATGTTCATCTTCAAAGGTCTCATCTAAGTGTAATAAATTAGCAATTAATTTATTAAACTCATCAATATGGGAACTAATGCTCATACCTGATTTTAACTGGAGAAGAAATAATCTCTTCAACAGGTACAACCAATTCTCATTGCTTTTCTTCATATATTTATTTTATAGTGCCTTCCACAAACTATAGATAGACGTCTCTTAAAGCATTATACCTCTGCTCTTTAGTGACGAAGCGGATCAGCCCCTGATTTTATGTTGAGTCTTTCCCACTCACTCTCACTTGTATTGTAACGCCCCTTCTCCTGATTGTGGTAGGTGAGGGGACACCACACAGAGCTAAGACTTGTTAACTGATTTTCTGGCATTATTTGAGACAATTTCAAGCATAGATTCATAAGTGACATAATCTTGTTTCAAAAATCCAGAATTATGAAAATTCTTGACTACAAATCATAACCTTGTAAAACTACCACTATAGTGGTGTTTAAAATGTCATGTTCATATATGCTTGAGTCTCTAACTACTTGTATTCATACAAGTTTCACTATAACAAAATATTACATTTATATTTCTATTACAAAAAGAAGATCAAGGACCTACATAAGGAGGACTCCTAATGTTGTGTTAGCCTTGGCGAGTGCGGTATGTCCCTAGCGACCTCTTCAGAACCTACACAAATAAAACACTCGTGTTAAGCTTTTAACTTAGTGGGAAAACAAAATAACATATATGACCACTTACAGTGATCCTTAATTACAGTATACATGCATGTATAAATGTTTCACATATCATAGTATTTGTAACACCCCAAACTATACCCTGATAGTTTTATAACATGTTTAGGGTATAATAAAAGTAAATGTATATTTTTTTGGAATATATTAATGCTAAAAATAAAATAAGCAAAACCCAAAATTAATATGAGGGTCAAGGATAAATTAGTAATTTGTCAATTAAGGACCTAAGTGACATAAGTTAAGAAGCTTATATGATAAAGTGGAAATATGTTAAATTAGAGTTGCATATAGAATGAAATAAAAGGACTTAAATGCAAGAATGGAAAAAGAATGAAAGGGTTTGGCCTAACATGGCCTTAACTCCAAAAATGGGATAAGACCAAGCAATTGGCCTTAGAATTGGGGGAAAAAGCTAGGGCTTCCGGTAGAGAAAATAAGAGAAATAGAGAAGAGAAGAGAAGAAGAAGAAGAAGAAGAAAAGGATAAGAGAAGAAGAAGAAGTGAAGAAGAAGAAGAAAAGAAAAGCAAGGAATGGAATGGTATGGAACTTTGTATGGAATTTTGTATGGAACTTGTTAGGATTTGTATGGATACTTGTTTGGAGGTTTAGAATACCTCTTTTTGTTTAGAATCCTTGTTTGGAATAAATATTTAAGGTATGGATATTTGATGGAATAATTGTTTGGTTTGGTTGTGGTCCTCAATGGAGGAAAATTTTGTATAGAGAAAATGTTTGATTTTAAGGGAAATGATGTCCGTTTGTTTTAAACCCATGTTTTTGTTTAGTCCATAAGTTGAGTTTCAATCATCCAAATTAAGTGATTCAAATTTCTATGTAAACTAGACTTCTAGGAGAACAAATCACTCTGAAATAAGTGTATCTAAATTTGGACCCAGAAAATTCGTCAAAGTAAGAAAACAACTCTCTCCCTGAAATCTGTCTCAGAATAGTCCCTTGAATCGGAGTAATTCCGGTTGTTTAAATCATAACTTGAGTTATACTGGTCCAAATGAGGTGATTCAAATTTATGTACAAACTAGATATCTGGGAAAACAACTTTCATGAAGAAATTATAGTCCATTATGTCTCTGCATTCCGAAAATTTTCAAATATAGGACACAATTCCATATTACATTTCTAGAAATTGTCAAGAAGCGGAGTTCAAAATGTTTAGACCATATCTCTAAATTAAGTCCAAATGACATGATGTTTGAACCATAAAAACTTAATACATAAGGGTATATTGAGTTGAAAATCACTTTCTCTAACAATCGTTCTGAAGTCCAAAATTGTGATCGAAATGGACTTGGAAGCTACCTCAATTGTTGAGTAGAATTGGTTATGAGACTAAATTGTATAAAGGTTATATAAATGTATTGTTATATGAAATAATGCATCATAGTAATATGATCATTATAACTTTGTGTTATAAGCTAAAGAGAATACACGTATAATTTTGTCATATGAAAAGTCACGATTAAATGTTTATAAGAGATTATTTGATAATAGAATATCTCAATAAGTATACATGATATCGGTAGTTATTCATATATATGAGATATCTTTCTAATACTGAAAGATTGTTGAAAGCGTAATAAAGCCGTGCTTATGACCCAGGGTAGTTAGATAGGTAAGCATGCCTATAGGAATCTAGGTTGCTGTATCCCCGAGTTTATAGATATCGAGGACCCGTTTGGGTCGATGACATAGATCCCGTTTGGATCATTATAACGGTCCCGTTTGGGTCATACAGATAGAAATCACTATCTCGTACAGTGATAGTACTTCAGGTACATACTGTTCTTTCCCGTATCCACTTCTAAGGTATATGCAAGCATGAAACATAAAAGCAAATGACAAGAATATACAAATGATTTGAATATGATAAATGACATTATATGACATGATATGAGAAGCATAGCACTGTGATGTGATGACAAGTATATTGTGACAAGAACAAGAAACGAAATGTATATGAATAATGATAAGTAAATATGAAGTATGTATAAGCATGTGTAAATTACATGTATAAATATGCATAAGCATGAGTTGCAAGTATCACGTGTTAAATGTATATGCATGTGTCTAAGTGTGATGATCGCCCAATGGGGTCGTCCCGCAGTATTTATTCCCACTAGGCATGAAACGCGCGGGTGTTTCATGCGTGGAGTCTGAAGGGGCTAGAAGCTAGGACGATCGGCATCGACAATTCGGCCATGATACTGAGTGCCCGCTAAAGACCTCTATGGTCTATTTTGTATATGTATTTGTTTTTATAAACAATGTAAGGTTTTTATATGTTGAACACTCTCATTTATGGAGTTTGAATATATTTTGTAATCCGCTGCTATAGAATATATTTCAAGTTAAATGTTTAATAGTATATGAATGAAGAAGTTTATAGTAAACAATAATAAAAAAAAAATTTTAAAAAGAAAAGAAAGACACCCTAGCTTGACACCGGGTGTCGAGTTGGGGGCGTCACAGTATTCATATCTCCCGTAAGAGCACATAACAGAAGGTACTCGTAGGTACACTACAGTATAGAACAGAGGTATGCCTTAGCATCCGAGATGATTACTTTTGTGTTCATATTGTTCATTATTCAGATACATTTCATATAAATGTTTGCCTGCATAAACCAGTAAAAATGAATAACATGGACACGGTATAATAGGTACCCATAGGTGCGATGCGATTATAGAATAGGAGTGGCGAAGTAGCGAGTCACTTAATGGCGCGATAAAGCGGGGTGTTGGAATGGCGTTGAGAGCGGGATCTTTAAATGGCATGGAACCGAGCGTCTTAGATTAGCACGGAATGGAAGTGCTGAATAGCACTAGTCCCTATTTATTCACTATCTGGTCTTAAATAGTCATACAATTATATGTGTTTCAGAGCATTTTATATAGGTCTTAATAACATTCATGTTATACTCTTAGTCAATTTTTATGACTATATTTTCCTCATGCATACTGAAATGTTCATGTCACATACGTTCTATGTAGTAATTAATAACGTATATCTTGTATACATATACGGATCCTTTATTCACTTACTAGGATCATCAATTTGTCCATTTTCATGCATGTCACCCAGAAGATTGGTAATGAGAAAGATCGAGTGTGTCAGAAACAAGTTTGGAAACAAAACAAGACAGTTTCTTTGCTGAAATAGGGCTCATGTCTTCAAGACTGACATGGATGGATTCTAGAATTTCTTAGCTACACATAGAAACCAAGCTTGATATGGATAGACTCTACTCTCTCTTAGCTTTCCGTAGAGCTCGAGATCATCCAATTTAGAGCTTTAAATTAGGTGATATGGCCAAAACATTCCGGATTGCTCCTAAATAGTTTCCAAGGACAATATTGTGTTCTCAATTGGACAAATTTCTGGGAACAATAGAGACATAATGTGACCATACTTTCTTCATGAAAGTTACTCTCTTGGGTGTCTAGTTTTAGTAGGATTTTGATTCACATCATTTGGATCAGTATGACCCACTATATGGTCCAAACAACATGGCTCTCCCATCGGGGACAAAATCGACCTCTTCTTTTGTAAATCATGGTTTTTAGAGAAGGATTTAAATCTTGGTATCTTCTAAAAATTTGTAGATATATCTCTTAAGTTTCATCTTCAACTAGAATCTTCCAAATTGGAGGTTTGTAGGCCAAATTATGGCCAAAACAAAAACGTAGGTTTTAGGGAAATTTGGACAGCACTTCCCCTAAATTACCTACATGTCTCTTTACACTTTTTTTGTCCTTATCACCGGACAATTCCAACCAAAATGAAAACAAGATCAAAGCCAACCTCAAACCCAACTCAAACTAACAAAAACACAAATACAGGGAGAGTTAGGATTTTTTTTTCCTAACCTGGATTGTCTTGAAAGCTTCAAACCTAGATTTCCTTTTCTTCCTTTCCTTCTCTTCTTCCTTCTCTTCCTTTCCTCCTCTTTACATGAACAAGGAGAGCTCAAAAAAATGGAGAGAGTAAACCAAAAATTGGTTAATCTTCAAAACCACCAGATGCCAAAACTTCCCCAAACCAAAATGGAGAATTTCCTTCTAGAAGACAAGTTGTTGTCTTCATGCAATTGGCTCAAAGTTTTTCCCTTTGCTCTTTAGTCCTCCATCTTTATTCAATTTGTAATCAACTTATCCACAATTCTACCACAATAGCATATAACCTTTGCAATGTCCTTAAGACCCTAAATTGACAAATTACCATTATCCTTTTGTCTTCTTTAATAATTACAGTTTATATCCTTTTTCCTGCTAACTATTAAATTTCGAAAGAACCTGGAAATTTGACTTCCTTATACCTAAACATGTCATAAAACTAATAGGGTATAATTTGGGGTGTTACAGGTATCAACTAGTTTTTTTGCTTTCAAAACCTTATCCAAATCTAGTATATACAGTGCATCCTTCATATCACTCTCCCATATGTCAATTATTCCGACAATCCAATTTTTCAGCATTTACTTTTGCATTTATGATCATTGTTTTTTACCCAGATTTTGTCATCTTTCCACACAACTGTGTCCGCGAATACTAGGACATTTCCCAGGAAAGATTGAATTGATCACCATAGTCCCACTTAGACCAGTCTCCTTAGACAGAACAAAAGTTCCCAGGAAATACTGGATTGGTCCAAATGATGTCAAAATACCAAGCTCCTCAAATAGAACTTCCACAGATATTCCAGACAACGGAGCTTCTCTTGAATGGATTTCAAATGTCAGCAGCTTAAGAATAAATTTATGATGTGGAAGATCGGGCTACACTACAACCAGAGAGCATACTTAAAACTTTACTTGAATAGATTTCAACTATCAATAGTTCAAGAGAAAATTTCTAATGTGGAAGATCAGCGACGCCGCAACCACAGAGCATACTTATAAAAGAACCTAAAGCTCTAAAACCACTTGTTGTGAAAACGCATCAAATAATGCAACAAGTAGAATAACTAAAGACAGAGAAGAAAGGGAGCACACAAAATTTAATGAGGTTCGGTATAAATACCTACGTCCTCGGGCACCTGCAAACAACTTCCACTGATCAAAGAGAATTACAAACTTAGGGCAACAAATCAATTTGCTAATAAATTAAGCCAAAAAGTAAATACTCAAGCAATTGGGCAATACTACAAATTCCTTAAAGAAGATGAGAAAGAGGTGCATTTAATACAAAGAGGAAAGACCCTTTTATAAGCTAAAGTGGAAAGCAAAACCCACATATAACCGATGTGGGATTGCATAGAGACAAAATATACTGTGTTTTGGTAATAGTTTGATAAATTTGGTACCACCCTCAATATCTTTCCAAAATCTTTCTACTCTAGATGTGCGTTCTTGTGGCAGTCTAAGAAGTTTGATAGCACCCTCGGTGGCTAAATCTCTCCTAGTTCTCAAGAAACTCATAATAAGTGAATCACTTATGATGGAAGAAGTAGTTTCCAATGAAGGAGGGGAAGCAATAGATGAGATTTCTTTTTACCAACTACAAGAAATGGCACTTTTGGATTTGCCAAACCTCACAAGCTTCAGCTCAGGTGGTTATATATTTTCATTCCCATACTTGAAGCAAATGTTGGTCAAAGATTGCCCCAAGACGAAAATTTTCTCTCCAAGCTCCGTAACTACACCAAAGCTAAAAAGGGTACTAATGGAAGATTTAGGAGTGGCACTCGGCAAGATGATTTTAATACCACCATCCGGTACTTTGTTTATAAAGACAAGAATAAGTGAATGATGGGCACCTTCTTAGATTCCTCAACCGTAATTTAAACATGACACTTTATTATTATACCAATTCCCCACCGTTGAAATGGATTTCATTGATTTTAGGATGCAGTCGGACCTTCTAAATGCCTAGAAGTTTGAACGGATATGTCAAAAGTTGTCTTATCTTTAAGTCGTAATATTTATTGATTGCTTAATAGCATTATGATTTCGATGCAACTCGTAAGGAGGCCAAGATAACTATAAATTTGTGGATAAATGCAGACTTTATTGCTAACACTACAGATATTTTAATTAAGAAAATATTTATTCGCCAAGTAATCATCATGTTGAATTGATATCTCGCTTCGTTATCGATGACGCTTTTCAACCAAAATCAAGCAGGAGCTTGGCCGGAATAAGGTGTCAGTCCGCTGACTTCGATGCCTTGCTCCTCGCGAAACAAGAAACAAAAAGGATCGCGATCGCCTGTTTTCTCCGATGCCTATCATTTTTTCCAGCGGGAAGAGGAGATCAAATCAAGCAGGAATGAATTTTATTCTACCTTTCACCACGGGGTGGCTCGGGTATTTATAATGGATGATCGTGATAACTTTCCTAGTTGAGTGATGATACGGATATTTCTCCCATTGGGTGAGGGATTTTATTTCCTTATCGTTAACCGATTAATAATAGATAATTGATAAGCAATTATTAGGAAATATCCTGCTTTACTAATTAGTGGAGATTGGGTATTTTCCTTTAATACTTAATTTTAGTCATTATATTACCACTTTTGAAGGTGAATTGGGCCCTCGCTGGGGCCTCGTGCTCGGGGATATCATGGTCGAGCACTAGTACTAGGCCCGCTTCTTAATCTCCTTTTAAGCCTAGCATTTCGCTCATGTTCCGGCTCAGGCGCCATTATTTAAACCCTATCATTGCCCCGGGCCTTTGACTAAAGAGCGAGAGGCAAGGGCTGTACCATTTCTGACGCGTACGACTCCCACGCATACTCAGGAGGGTTTGATTAGGCGTTGTCGCCGCCCAAACGCCTGCGTGATAATGATGGCTTTTCGATTGTATTTTTATTTCTGGGCCGCGTTCTAGCTCTTAAAACATCTCCCGACCGTCTACGCTTTCTGTCTCTCGTTTCAAGCTTCGCTCTCTACAAGCTCAGCCTTTTCTTGAAATTTGTCCTGACTCATTGCCCGAGGTCGCTTAGTACATTCCCTCATATCTCGCTTTGGGAGTGTGCCTCGGCCCCGTTTCCGAGATCGGGTACTTCTTTCTCTTCTTTGTCTCTTTCTGTCTCAAGCTTCTATGAGGTTCTGTGGCTTCGTCGATTGGGGTTCTGTGATTTTCTTCTTTTTCCCCGCATATCTCCATAATCCAGTCACTCTTCCTTGTCTCACGCATGAGTAACCCTACCCATGCCTGTCTGTGTGTAGCGATCGGGGTGGTGAGTCCGACAACTATCGTGGTGGTTCACCGATCGTCCTTAGGGAACCTCATTTCCCCTTGGGCAAGGGTAAGGGAAAATTAGTGAAATATGATATCCTAGCGGCTCTGAATATTTGAGGGTTGGTATACAGAATGTTGAGGCCGTGGACCCTAGTCAAGTTAAACCTTTATATGGTGAGATCTGCGTTCTGCATGGGCCCCCGTCGGGGTCCAGTTTGGTGCCTGACGTGGTCGCCACCACCTACGTCAGCCCAAGTGCCCAAGATGGTGTGTCAAGGTGTATGCTCGAGAATGGCCCCACTTTCCCTTTTTCTCTCCCTCTCCTCTCTCTGCATCCTTTATACAAAGGGTCTCACAAAGATTTCAATGTTCCGTCTCCTTCTCACCTTTCCCCAACTTCCTGGGTATTCCCGGTGTATCGTTAGTCTTTTTTAGGGACCGAGGACTGGGTGTTCCCAGCATAGCCCTGCTCTTAGACTTCTTCAACATGAAGGAGGCGGCTAAAGGCTTTCTTTATATCTCCAAGCGTCAACTTCAAGTTGATTATTTCAACTCCGCTCTTCCCACAAGTACTGAAGGAACGCGGCTTTGTCGCTGACCATCATTGGGAGTACTATCCCCTTGACTAGGAGGACACTCTTGGCGTTCCGGCCGTCTGGACTACTCCCGAGAACCTACGTGAGCTCCCCTTTTCTTTGGTTTGGCCTAGTATTCAAAGGCTTTAGGATATTTCTAACATTGCTCTCGTCGCAGTGGGCCTTCGTGCCTCTTACCGATCTCTGGCCCCCGAAGATTTAAGAGGTGAAGCGGAAGCCAGGTTTAGTGCGCCCGCGTGCCTATTTCTCGAGAGCTCACAGGCCGACATCCCCCGGACTGCCCGTGCGCGAGGCTCCGCCCCGACTTCCTTGGAGACCTTTCTCCCTTCCGTCATGAGCCCTCGCCCCGTCCCAAGTCCTCTTCATCTTCTGTTTTAGAGCCTTCTATGGTGAAGCCTACTCGGGGAGAGCTTCGTGCTCGCCTGGAGGTGTTGGCCAAGAAGAAAAGGAGCGTGAAGCGGAAATCTCAGGCTTCCCATGAGGGTTGCCCCCCTTAAAGTCGGGGGCCTCTTCTTCGCCTTCACCCGCTATCGGAGCTCGGGGGGGGGGGGGAGCTGAGCCCCCTTTGGAGGTTCTTCCTATTTTGGTTTGGAGTCCCACGTCGCAGGGCACCGCACCCCATCCTGCAATGTCGGATGAGGTGAGGAGGGATCGCTTTGGTGCTATAAGGGGTGAGGACTCTCTGCTTTCTCTGGCGCGGCCTGGGCCGTCATTATTTCCTCCATCCTTCTCGATTCCGACCAAGAAGGTGGACACTGGTCCGCGGAGGAGGCTTTGCATCTTGCTCAGTGAACCACTTCTCTCGTATCATTCATGCCTCTCTGTCGATCTTTCTTTATTATTTCGGTTTGGTAGCGACTCGTACTGTCCTTTGGCGGGTGGGCTACGTGCGCGAAAGGTGCAGCGGGAGGCCCGGCCTTGCAGGGGGCTCATGAGCGACAGCCTTATAAGGCTAAGTTTGCTTCCCTAACCTCCAGGGTCGACCTTTGAGCCCGGATAAGGGACTTAGTTGAGGAGCTTGTGAAGCTTGAGTGCGACTTGAAGCATGCACGCCGGTGCGAGGTGTGTGGTAGGGGATAAAGAAAAGAAGAGCCGAAGGAAGCGAGTCGCCGAGTTCTGCGGTAGCGAGAGAGGAGTTACGAGCTATCCAAAGGTGAGCTTTGTGTTTGTAATGCGTTGGACAGTTCCTGAAGGCTGGGTTGACTTCAGGTGGGCAGCCCGACGGAGGAGCTCGACAAACCGGATGGACCTTGAGGCGGGAGGCTTTGGGCTGGCCGGATGGCGAAGTGATGCTTGAGCTCAAGACAAGACTGCACCAGTAAGGCTTCGGTGCTTGCCTTCCAGCGCGGGGGCTTCGAGCTTTCCGGACCTGGAGTTGACATCCATCTTTACGATGGGGAGGTAGAAGAATTTTCTTCCAAATTTGAGGGCAGCGGGCGCAGCGGTGCTTCGAGGGTCCCTGTCGGTACTCCCACGGCTGAAGTGTCTCGGGTTCCTCGGAGGCGGCTCTTCACCTCATTTAGGACTCCGCCTTTTGACCTCATTTCAACAAATTGGGGCCCCTGGCTTTGGCGCTAAACTTTATTTTAACCTTGCTATATCAGGCGCAGACTTGGTATTTTGTATCAACCGACATGACTTTTTGTTGATATACAAAGATTCATTGATTAATTTTATGTTTATCGATTTATTTGCTTAGCTCCTAATACTGTCCATTTATAACAAGTAAAACTACTAGGGCTTACGCATTTATGAGGCGCTCAGTGGCTCACTGACTTGAAGCGGTCATTCTATGATCTGAAACTCTTGGGCTCTGAGCTACATGGCTCAGTGCCGCTTCCCCTGGCCTTCCCTTAAGCGATTGATGCTTTGTGGGAGTTGTGTTGTTCTAACTATGCCCAGTTGATGGGCCATTCTAGGGGCATTGGGAGCGGGTGTGTGAAAGGAAAACTTTAAGTCAGCTCTCTAATTTTTTTTTTTTTGGTCCTTTCTCCTTTTGTTTCTTTTTCCCTCTCTCATTCTCTTTCTCTTTCCCTCTCTTCTTCTCTTTCTTTTTCCTTGTGGGTTTTTTAGGAGTAGAAGCTGTTGTGCCATATCTATACAGGCACGGGGACCAGAAGCCGTTAATTTGTGATTCATGTGTAGCGTAATCCTTTTAGAATAAAGAATGGTCTTTTGTGGAAAGCGTCACTTCTTTTAAGCCTTCTGGCCAAGGCTCTTGCTTTATCATTATAGTTTTATTTTTGATCCACCCAGTAATATGAATGACCTAAAAATGAACATAAGTGTTATTTATAGTGTCGTTGAAACTTTATTAAAGACTACATCCCAAGGTCTTATTGGTAAAACCGTTGGAGGTGTTCAGCGTTCCATGAGTGGGGCAGGGTTTTTCCTTCTTCTGTTTGGAGTTTGTAGTTGCCAGATTGAACTATGCGGGATATGATATAGGGCCCTTCCCAATTAGGTTCTAGCTTCCCATGTGTGGGGTCTTTCCTTTACTAGCGAGCTGTTTTAGAACCCAGTGCCGACAACTCTGGGTTTGACCTTCAAATCATAGTATCTGTGTCTTTGTGATAGTCCTCGGCCAACCGGGACCTACTCACACTTTTCTTCCAGGAGGTCTAAGTTTAGGCTCAGAGCTTCTTCGTTGCGTTCAATCTTGAACTCAATCATGTGACCTACATCCAACCTCGGCAGGGACTCGCCGGTGCGAAGGCAAGCGGTGAGACCTCACGAGTTCTTGACTTACGCATAGTTCTGTATGCCCATAACACCTCGGGGAGGTATTCCACCCATTTTCCTTTTAGATCTTCTATCTTAGTCTTCAGTGTTGTCTTGAGAGTCCTTATAGTGACCTCTGCTTGCCCATTAGACTGTGGATGAGCTGGGGATGAGTAGTAGTTCTTGATTAGAGCCCAGCGATCTGAACTTAGGATTGTCGACTGTTCCCGATTAGCAGGACGGGGGACCTCGGGATCCAGGAACTTGCACATAATTATAGACGCCATACAAGTCGTACATACGTTACCTTGATTGTTGCTAAGGGTTCAGCCTCGGCCCACTTGGTAAAGTAGTCCACTACCACAATGATAAACTTGCATTGGCCCCTTCCAATGGGTAGGGGTCCCAATATGTCTAGCCCCTATTGTTGGAAGGGCCAGGGGCTTGTGATTAACGTTAGCGACTCAGATGGGAGGTGAGAGATCCTGGCATGTTCCTGACAAACTTTGCATTTTCTGACCAGTTTTGTTGCTTCTTTGAGCATTATGGGCCAATAATACCCCTGTCTCAAGGTTTTGCTAGCCAAAGTCCGGGCTCCGATGTGATTTCCACATATGCGCTTGTGCCACCTCCTGATGCGTGTGGTTGGCGTCTTGCTTTCCCAGGCACTTAAGGATGGGCATAAAAAATCCCCGTTTATAGGGTCCCAGATGAGCGGTGAATCTTGCCAAATTATACCGAGTTTAGATGCCTCCTTTGGAAATTAAGCGGCATTGTACCTTCCACCAAGTAATCCCATATGGGTGCATCCAGCTTGGTTCGGGACATCTGGGGGGCTTCTCCCATTAGTAGAACCTTCTGCGAGGGTTAAGGGTGTTAATGGGGTATTAGTGCTAGGTCTTCTTGTGAGGTTGTGCCCAGTTTAGCCCGAGGCATATTTCGAGAATTCTCTGCTCTTGGTATGTTGACTTGAACTCTGTTGTGAACTTCTTAATGGTCGCACCTTCTTGAGATGGGATCATCTTCTCGCCTCTGGCTTCGTAGGAGTCTTACATTTGTTTACAGATTAGAATCCTTTGCTCACTTCGGTAGATCTGCTTCCATGGGTGGGCGAGTTAAAGATCCATTATGTATTACCATATTCGACCTCGTTGATAGGCTTGGAAGCCAAATCTAAGGGCGTATTCCACATTATCCCGTCTTGAGAGGTCAGGACCAGACCTACACCACTTCCTTGGGCATTGGCTTCCCCGTCCACGAATAATCTCCAGATGGGGAGGTCGGGTGTCAGTTGGGTAGCTTCCGTAGACTCTATTGGGGTGAATTCCATGATGAAATCTACCAAGATCTACCCTTTTACCGCTACCCTTGGTTTGTACCTAATGTCGAACTCACTCAGCTCTATAGCCCACTTTATCAGCCTTCCAGAGTTTTACGGTTTCATGATATTTTCTTAAGCCGGATATTTAGTTGGGACCCGACGATTGTGAGCTTGGAAGTAAAGGTCGGAGTTTTCTAGATGTAGTTACGATGCTAGGATCCGGCTTCTCCATGCTGAATACCTCTCCTCTGCTCATCTCGGAGCTCGAACTACTTGATAGTAGACTAGTTGTTTGCACCACATCCAGTTCAGTACGACCAAGGCGCCGCCCAGTTGAGAAGTGCGAAATGGCCGGGTAGAGGTTCTCCTCGGAAGGGCTTACTAGAGCAGTAGTAGGTTTTGGAGTGCCCGCAGATGCCTCCTTGCGGCATGCATCCCATTAGAGGCCTTTTAGACACGAAAGAAGGCGACATTTGTCAGCTAGCCTTGGACACGAGAAAGCGTTCAGTCGCTGCTTATTCTTCTATCGGGTGTTAGATATCATAATGTTTGAAGGTGGCGACATACGAGCTAGGAAACCTTTATCTTTGTCTGGGTTTCTTCTATTCCTTGTTGTTGACTACTCCGAACCAAGGGGAACTTCTCGTGAGACTACGAAGCTGTTAAGTGGGTTAACTTCATATTGTAGCTTTTCGAGGACGGAACTCCTCGGTAAAGTGGGTAATGTGGAGCTCGGCCTTTCTTGATTTACCGACATGTGTCTATATATACCTCCATAGATGCTCTAATTTGCTTTTGGAACATCTTGTTCACCAACCTTTGGTATGTGGCTCCTGTGTTCTTCAGTCCAAAGGGCATCACTCGATAACAATAGGTTCCTTGCCCAGTGACGAATGAGGTCTTCTCTTGGTCGTTGGGATCCATACTAATCTTATTGTAGCCAGAGAAGGCGTCCATGAAGATGAGGAGTTCATGACCAGTCGTGGCGTCCACTATGAGGTCAATTCGAGGTAGAGGGAAGCTATCTTTTTGGCAGGCCCTATTGATATCTGTGAAGAGTCGATCTGAAAGCTGACCCTTGTCGTTGCTTTTTAGCTGAGAACAACGTTGGCTAACCACTCAGGATATTCTACCTCTCTGATTGCATTTGCTTGGAGGAGCTTACCGACCTCTTCATTAATAGCCTTCTACCTTTCTGGGGCAAAACTCCTTCTCTTTTGCTTGACCGGTTTAAAGGATGGGCTGACATTCAGTATGTGGGTGATCAACTGGGTGAATTCATGTGTCTTCACCGCTTCGGTAATACCTCTATGTTACCTTTAGAAAAGCGGATGAGGGTGTTGAGTGTCTTGTTAAAGCTTAGATCCTAAGTAAACAAGGGTGTTACATTTGGTGCTTGGCTACGTATAGACTACAGTTCTTTTAAGACGCCCCGGTCGAGTGCTTACCTCGTCTCGTATGTCGAGCTCGTCCACATAGATGTTATCTACCGTTTTTTGCTTCATCAAAGCTGAGTAACACTCCCTGGCTATGCACTGGTTTCCTCGGACCATTCCTACTCCATTTGTAGTTGGAAATTTGATAACCATGTGATAGGAGAAGGGGATGGCCCTTATGGAGTATTGAGGAGAGGCTACCCGGTAACATGTTGTAGGTCGGCGTATGAGATCTTCTGTTGTTGCTGGCATGGGGGATCTCCCAAAGTGAGCACTAGCTGTATAGACCCCAGGGGCAGCACTCTTTCTCCAGAGAACCCGCGTAGGCAGGCGTTAACTGGCTCTAGCTTTTCTCTTCCAATGCCCATTTTGTCGAAAGCTGACGTGAAGATGATGTCGGTGAGCTTAAGACATCGACGAGGACCACGTGGTCGTTTATTGGCTACTACGGCCTTTATGTAGTGGATCGTCATGGGGATGTTGTGACCTTCCATGTCGAGATGCGAGAGAAGGTTATGGTAGTGTCCAGCCGAGGAAGTTTGGATGCGGCTTGTACTTCTAATGTTTACCCTGATCTAATGCTGCGCAGGTGGGGCTTCCTAGCTGAGTTGGACTCTCCGCCTCCTGCAAATCCTTCGGAGATCACATGGATCTCCAGGCGATTGATCTTGGCGTAGTCGGTGCAGACGAGGTGGTGGCGGCCCGTGTGCTGGTCATGTCATACGAAGCCACATAACGACGGAGATGCCACGTCGGATCGAATTATTCAATTTCTTTCATAGCTGGATCTTGCAGTCATGTTTAAATTAATACATGACCCGTGGGAACTCACGGTATTTGGTATCATCTCTTTTCTTTGGGCCCGACTTCATGCGGGATGGCCATCTCGAAATCTTTCTGTTGCACCTCCTTGTAGGACTGTGACAGGGCCGTCGGGGGTGGTGCAGGTGAATCACCGTTTATGCGGCTGGCCCGAGGTAGTCCCAAGAGGTCTCTAACGTTCCCTCGTCTCTTTGGGGATCATTCTACATTTTTACGTTCTTTCTTGGGATCTGTCCACAGCTACACTTTGCCTCCTTGGGGCTTGTACCCGTTCTTGTCGCCTCCTTTCCTTTCGAGTAGAAGGCTCCTTTGCTTGGATAAGGGCTTCTTCACTAGTTGATATACTACGTTTGGCAAGCACCTCGGCGCTTGCGAGGTTCTTTGGATAAGAACCTTGGGTCTTTATTTGCGCACTAGCCTTGCGATGAAAGCGTATTAATGGCGAATTTTTAAATCGGGAATATCCACCTTTAAAGACTCCGTTGAATCTACGAACATATGACTCGAGCAATCCACTAGCTCTCCTTTACGATTAGGAAGATGCTTGGCTCTGTACATCCTTGCTCCGATAAAGTGGGAGACGAATGCGATGGAAAGCTCTATGAATGATGAGATGGAAGATGGCGGGAGTCTGTTAAACCAAGCCAATGCTAGGCCCTTTAGCGTGATAGCAAGGCTACGCATAGATATGGAGATGCGATATACAATGCTGACTCCATCGGTTCTTATATGTATTGAGGTGATCAATGGGGTCTTTCGTTTAAGTCGAGCGTTTCAATTTATAACATTAAGATTTTTGCGGAAGACGGAGTGCTTCCCCGGTTGTGAGCGAGGACCGGTTTGTTGTGCTAAGGTGGGTCACTTAGAGGCTGGGCTCGGCCCTTTACTGCTTCCTTCATGTGGTTGAGCTCTTGTTGGATGTCCCTAAACCTCTGCTCCCATGACCGCTCCCCTGTTTCCTGCTGATAAGGGATGGGTCCATCGCTTCTGTTGTCCCTACCATGTCTCTCCTCATTGTAATTCTCTCCAAGGGGTTTGTAAGGATTATGCTCCCTGGCTTGGCTAGTTTCTCCTTCTCCATCTGCTTCTCGAGGAGGGTCAAGGTGTAGCTGTTCTTTTGGGGTAATGGGGTTTTGGCCTTCTCGGGCCTATCACGCCTCCTAGGGGCGTTGCATTTACCCTGTGAGTTGCACCAACTCTCTCAGCAGCAGTTGGTTGGTGAGACGGAGCGCCTCCATCTCGTCGGTATTGGCGTGCAGAGTTTCTAGTGTGCCTCCGAGAGGTCGACTATCTATGTCGCCTTGATGGTCTTGCATCCTTGGGGGATTAGCGTGGCTCCTACTTGTGTTCCGAGTCGATACCATCAATCACTGAAAGATCAGCTTTGTTGTAAAGTATTTGTCGTTCCGTAGGGCGGCGTGGCTTGATGATGCTTTTCAGCCAGAAATTGGGCCGGTGCTGGAATTGTTGGGCCGATCCGCTGACTCTGAATGCCAGGCTCCCCTGGGAAAACAAGAAACAAAAAGGATCGACGGGGATCGCTCATTGCCTCTCCGATGCCTAAGTCAGTTCTTTCTAGTGGAAGAGAAGATCAACTGCTTAGGGAATGAATTTCTGTCATACCTTTTGATTCGTGCCACGGTAGGGTGAGCTGAATCAACAATATTTTGTTTCCTATGTTTCCTCTGCCGTGATCAAGCTCTTGCGATTATAAGTGATCTAAGTCGAACACGGGGATGGGTTTTTCATCCCACAGTGGTCACGTAGTGTTTTGAAAATAGTGAGGCTTTTGTTTGGATTTTTAGTTTAGTCAACGGTAGGAGGTTGTTTGTTCACTGATTAACTGTAATGGCTTAAATGAAAGTGTGAAATGATAACCTTGAAGGCTTGGGTCACTAGCTTGATAACATGGGGGTATTACGGTGTCCTCGGGTTATTTCCTCGCTTTAGGGCAAATGACATATAGTCAAAGCCAAAACCGGATCTTTGTTTAGCTATAAAACCTAACCCTAGAACCACTCCTATTTGAGTCAAACCAAATACTAAGCATTCAAAGTCCCATTCGGTTAGAAACCCTAGCATTTAACCTCTTTTAATGGCTAGTAATGCCATACAAGAGATGTCGATGCACATCTACCATTAAGAATGCCTTTGAACATACAAAAAAGCATGACAAGTATTGACGCAGGAAGACATTAAATGAAACGTTAAACCCTAGTTTGGAAAGTTGAGAACCATAAATGCGAGTACTGTGGCATTCAAAGCATGAGGACTGACTGCGGTAGCCCCAAAACCAAGCTAGCAGCCTCCTCTTCAAGGCTATGAGGAGGCTTAGCCAAGCATCCCTTGAGTTGTCATCCTCGAGGGGGTGTTTAGCGTAGAAAATGAAGAAAGAGGAGAAAAGAAAGCGTAACACTAAAATGAAAGCTACATTAGTTCACAGGTGAATGAAAAGTTACTTAGGGTTACAAAGTTGTAGGGGCTTATATAGTCAACCCCAAAGGTGTGAAAATACAAAAATGCCTAAAATATGAAATTACATAAGGGACAAAATGGTAAAATATCAAAACGTGGTCGTTTAGAATCAAAAACACCAAAAACACAGGCTGAGAATTTATTTATCGCGGCAATTTATTTAGCATAGGGAAAATTTCGCTAATTGAAATTCGCTAGCCTAGCGAATTTTGTGAGATATCATGTGAAATTGAGAATTTTCGCTATGAACAGTGAATTTCGCTAGCTAGCGAAATTTATTTAATACCTAGCGAATTTTCACATAGCGAAAATTCCCGTATGATTCTGAGTACCATGATCGGTAGAAGAATTTTTGCGATCACGATGAAAATCCACGGCCTCCTGTTTACTCTTGCATCCGCCCTCTGCGCTTTTTATTTATCACTTTGCCTTCAATTCTTCACTGCATCTTGACATTTCATCGCCTCAGCTTGGTGAAATCATCGAGGATTCTCGCATTGGCACGATAGAAGCCAAGCTGGCGATTGAAGTTCCCAGACACAAAACTATCAGAAACAATCTAGAAAACAAATCAAAAACACTAAGTGGACATGCACATGACAATTGGCTTAATTGTCTGATTGATGCGCAGAACTCTCAAAACCTATCTTGAATAGGGCTCAAAATAGTACTTTGGGCTACTAATCACACCCCCTGGCAAACACGTTGCTAGTCCTTAGCAATCTTTACCAAAATAAGTAGGATATCTTTGTGCTTTTTACAAAAAGTGTATGGTTCAAAAGCGTATGCAATTAAGCTTTACCTTTAGCATGAACAATTTACACCACTGTGTATGGCTTAGGTCATGAAAGAACAAGAACCATATAGAGCAGTTTAGGACAACATCGGTTCCAGGAAGTCAACCTGGATTTCCACGAAATCTAATTGTTCCTAAAGGTAGCAGTTTGGGTAATAAAATGCCAAAGCATTTCCCTCCCCAACTAGCCCTCTGCCATGGCCTTAAAGCGTGACCAACCTAAATAGGGCTAGCTACCTCTTATTTCTTCCTTGATTGCAATGTAGGTGCAATCTTCAAAAACTTCGACTTCACCAAAGTCAGGTGTAGCGAAGGGTCCTGATGACTCTAACCAATTAAGGTTTAGAGGCGTGAGCCCTGAGGATCACTTGACCAGCTACGCAACCGCGACTTGAATGACTTGAGAATTAAGCACCTACAACAGCTAAACTTCACCCATCCACCCGTGTAGCGAACACAAAGTTGACTCCCAACCAATAAGGGTTTAGGGCATCGGGCTTTAAAGGCTTTCGTCATATACCCCTCGGACAGTGTTCGGGTTTCAAGGCAAGCGTCCATTTGCTTTTATTTTCTTTTTCTTCTTTTCTTTTTCTTTTTTTTTCTTTTTTTTTTTTTTTTTTTTTTTTTGGAAGACTACATTGGTCTTCATACATGGGTAACACAAACCTATTATGGGTCATCAACAAATTTAAGGTCGGCTTTGCAAAGTGGAAAGAGGTAAATAGCTTCTCAACCTATTGGTACAATCTGGTGTGCAGTGTGTGAATAGCTAAAGGTGGATGTAAAAGGTTGAATATGCTAGAAATTCAATCGACCAAAAACTTAATCATGCATGGAATTGTTCTAGCATTGTCGTGTACGGGGCTTCAATTTTCCAACTCAGGCGAGTAGAAACCTGAAATATAGGCGCAAAAATGATTTGCAAAAGTGTGAAAAATGTGGTTGTATGGTATATTTCTGTAGTATATTTCACAAAATTATCAGCTTTTTCAAAAGAAATTGTGTGGTACCTCCAAGAAGATGAAACGAAGCGGTTTGAACCCCCGGGGAAGGGAATGGCATGTAGAAACGATGCACTTCTGTTTGCATTGCAATGCGGAGGAAAATGAATTCTCCACACTTTACCAACTCTGCAACATTTCAAAACCAAAAATTGTGATAAGATATAAAAAAAAAAAGTAAATGCGAAAATATTTGAAAAAATAAGAGTAAAAATAGTGGCATCACTAAAAACCCAAATTAAGACTTAAAAATAATATAAAGTAAAAATTTGACAAAAAATTTGGAGTGGTCTCCGGAGTTCTGCGGGAACCACTCCCATTTGTGTAGCCATTGGATCTCGGAGGTCGGGAGGAGCTCCTCCACGCATGCGTGGTGTGTGTCTTTGCCGAGGTGCCTTCATGCTCGGCTCCTTTGTTTTAGACGTCTGGTTTTACGGTGGCGATCAAATTTTATTCGCGGGAGGAATGGTGGATTCTTCATTAACTACTTCATTGTTCTCCCATTAATTCTTCCCCGATGTTTGTTAGTATCATGCCTTCCTGTTCCGTGTGCCACGAGGCAAACTTCGCCAGTTTGCTCCCTCATCCTCAGTTGGTTTTGCTTGTTGCTTAAGTGGAAAATGTTGAGCTCGGTGTCATGTTGTGCCAAATGTGAGCTGCATGGTATTCGGCAATTGATAACGGCATTTGATGTAGTACCGTGGCCTTCCCAATATAATGGGCGCCCGATTGGTGCCCCACATACGCAGTTTTGTGTCGAGAACCACGAAATCCAGGATGAGTAGAACTTATCTACTTTACCAACATCCTCATATGCCTTTTGGTATTTTCGCACTGAACGATCAAGCCCAGGATAGGGTGATGTTGGTTTGGTTCGACTCTCCCAAACTGTTTGTCTATACCTTTGAGTATGGCGGTAAGGTTGGCAACTTTGAGTCTAACGGTGGCTTTGTCAATGCGGGTTCCTCGATGATGGCGAGATTGTTGGGGTCCTTGGATCCTGTATTTCACCATTGTCTTGTTGGATGATGGAGTAACTTGTTCGGTTAAAATGCCTTTTTGTGATGCCCTGACCCTTTTGATTGTAGAGATCTTTCAAAAACTTTTGCATAGGCAGGACTTGTTTGATGATGTCGAGGGGTATGTTGACCTTCCACGCCTTAGGACTTCTAGGATGCACGCCCTCTTGGGATGCCTTCTTCTTGCTTCTAGTGCTTAGGGGAAAGGGAGGTGGCATGCGAGTGCTTCGTGAGTCCTCCTTCGAAAATGTGTTACATCAGTCTTCCCCTTTTGGTTTCCCCTCAGTGAGGTTTTGGGCATTAGGTGATCAACTCTTTTCAGCTTCTTAAGGTAATGACAACTTTGACTTCATCCATTTAGGGGAGGTTCACTTAGGAATAGCTCGAGTTCATGGACTCCTTGGATTTAGCGATTAATTTGCAGGAAGGAACCTCTATCTTCTTTCAGCGATTTACCATTCTTGTTAGCTGGATGCTGGCTGTCAATTCTTCGATTAAGGTTACTTTCAGCCCATCTATTCTCTTATTCAAGGAGCTTTCTACATTTTGATTTTTTTGTTCAGCGAGGCATTGATGCCTTTTTGCTCCTCACAAAATTTCCACCACCTTGCTCAAATTCAAAATGGCTTGCTCAACAGGAGAGGAGGTGGGTGTTTCACTACAAATCTTTGTGAAGTGGTGGTAGAATCTTTGCTTTGTTGTGCTCTTGAATTTTATATACGGGAGGTTGAGGTTTCGAGAGAAGGTTAAGGGTGGCTCCTCCGGTTAGGGTTGTAAGTGTTGCCATATGGAGCATTTGTTTGCGGCTTGTTTTGGCACGACCACATTTGCATCCTCGGAATGGGGGGTTTGGACATGGCTATCTGGGTGGTCGTGGGCTGGCAATCAAGCTTGATTTTGACACATTGCATGGCTTTGATCACGCTACACACCTCATGGACCCTTTTTCTTTTTCTAATTCCTCCAATCTTCTAGCCAAGGTAGATGCAGCTTTCCAGCTCCATATTTACCGGAGGAGGGCATACATGCCTCACTCTTTAGTTCACTAGTGGCTTGAATACATCCTCTTTCTTGGGTTTAGCTCTTCCCGGCTATTTGGAGGTCTCGGCCACATAATTGAGGAAGTCAATGCCTCATCGGGATTTTTACTCGAAATCTTCTCCACACATAGTTTCGATAATTGTTTCATGAAGGGGACATTCCATCATAAAAGTGGTTCACTAGGCATCCATGTATCAAACCCGTGGTGTGAAGTACCTTTGATAGTCTCCATAAATCTCTCGACCTTTGGTAGAACCTCTCGCCATCATGGTACACCAAATGTGTAAATTTGCCTCTTCAAGTTGTTTGTCTTGTGAGCAGAAGAATTTTTAGAAACTCGCCCCTCTGACTCTCCCGATTCCTTATGGTTCTTGGCCTTAATGCATTTACTTAAGGTACACCTTGTCTTTGGTCGGTGGAATGCTTTTAGCTTTAGTAGCTCCATGTCGATGGCACCCTCTTTGAAAGTGGTGCATACTTCCTCAAAATCCCTAATATGATTATAAGGATTTTCATTCTCTATGCCATGAAATGTGGGAAGCAGGGGCACTAGGTAGGGTCTCACTGCTACATCCTCGGCGGGGAGGTATGATGCGAGAGCCTTTCGGGTGTATATGTTCCTGTTGACTGTATCTTGTTGGATTCATAGGGTGCTTGTTGACTTTGCTATTCACTCAGGTAGAGGATCCATTTAGTCCCTTTGTGCTGCTTGATTTCACCGGCCTTGTTCAATTGGTGCACTCACTCTTTCTGATCCTACGATATCCCTCTGTCCAGTCTTGTAAACACACATTACACAAATGGAACAAAACAAAGAACCTGAAACAAAGCTTGCGAAAGGTCGTGTTAGCCAAACAAGCATTGTAAAAATAAAAAGCAGTCGTGCTTGCCAAGTGAAGAAAACTTGCGGTTCACTAGATCAAAAGGGTAAAGTCACCTACACTTGTAATGTGGATTACAGAGTACACATCAACCTAAATCATCGTAGTTTGGCACCATCCCCGGCAACGGCGCCATTTGATTCGTGCCACGGTAGGGTGATTGGAATCAACAATATTTTGTTTCCTATGTTCCTCCTACTGCCGTAGTCAAGCTACTACGATTATAAGCGATTAGAATTCGAACACGGGGGGATGGGTTTTCATCCCACGAATGATTCGCATTAGTGTTTTGAAATGGTGAGGCTTTTTGTTTGGATTTTTGGATTTGGTCAAAAACAGTGGAGGTTGTTTGTTCACTGATTAACTGTAATGGCTTAAATGAAAGTGTGAAATGATAACCTTGAAGGCTTGGGTCACTAGCTTGATAACATGGGGGTATTACGGTGTCCTCGGGTTATTTCCTCGCATTAGGGCAAATGACATATAGTAAGCC
>JAEQBH010008753.1:75000-132563 GCA_016808115.1 Tetrastigma voinierianum
TGCCTTTGATATCACTTGCAAGTTTAAATCAGTTTGTATAATAAAAGTAGATGTAGACTTTGTGGATGTTTATAAAAGTTATCATTTAGATGATCAATTCCCACAATTAAATAACATTTTTATTTAATTATATACCAAATTTAAATGGATCTTCTACTTACATGATATTCACAATCCTTACATGATAGCTTCCTGCTTTTTCTTTCTTAAGGAGTTTTCTTTGGAAAGAAAAGAAGTTGGCAATGCTGATAATTATCTTTTGTTTTAGACAAGGATTCCACAACTACAATGGACGTATATTTCATACAAGCTGCTTTTCTTTCTTTTGTTTTGATGGCTTCTTACTTAATCTGACATAAATTCGTGTGTTCTTGGCCATAGTCCTAACTCTGGGACTATGGAAGTTCGGACCATCCTGTGAGACTGTGTATGTGCAAGGCAGATATAAAATATATGCGATAAAATAAAGAGCACACAATATGTTATGCTGTTCGGCAACTACCTACTTGTCCGCGGAGTTATGCCTAAATGCAAGAATTTCCATCAATCTGATTCAAAGTTACAATTAGTCTTATGTGGTCCGAGACTCCCTCTCTACTCACGGACCTTCTTGAAACCTAATCATTCCTAATGGAATTCAAAATGAACTTCCTTCATTCCCCTCTCTATAGCATCGCACACCCCATAATCCTCATTGCATAAATAAGATGAGGAAAATAAAGAACATCATCTTTCACCCAAGGTGAAAGGCTTTTAACATGTAATACCTCAAGCTAGAGATATCGCACGCACTCCTTGACCGTCCCGATAGATCTCGGTGATGAGCTTCTTCCAAAAGCTTGAATTTATAGCCCATGAATTTGTGTTTTGGAAGACTTGATAAAGCTAGATCATGATCCTAATATGACTCTAACATTACCTTCGATTTTTTGAACTTTCCTTTAAGCTATCCCAATGGAATAAGGAAACTTGCAGCCCAAGTTTCCTTTTTAGAGAAGTTACTTAATTTGGTTCTGTAAAACCCGTGAAGAATTTAAATCTAAATTTTTCAAAAAATGGGCAAAACGGTGATTTGTCGGAATAGTCCAGGAGGAAAAGCTGGGATTTTTCTAGATCTCGAATAACAAAACGGATTTCACCATTTGAAATCATCTCACAAAAAAAAAAAATCTAGCACCCCAGTCGAATTTCATTGAATTTTGAGACTATCATAATTTCACATTCTTCGAAAAAACTATAAGATCAGGGGATGAGTGTCCACATGGTAGGGCACCTGGCACATATGTGACGGGTTTGCATGGGGCTGGCTGGCGGTGCATGAGCGGCACTTCTTTGGTGATATAAGAAGAAAGCTGGGGTGGGGTGACTCTTTACCGTCAAACGAGGAGATAAGAGGAGGAAGAAAACAAAAGAAAAGGGAGGCCAAAAGAGAAGGAGGTGGGTGAGGTGGTGCTTGAAAGTCAAAAAAAATGAGAGAGGGAAAGGGAAAGCCAAAAAGGAACCATAAAAAGAAAATGAAGAAGAAAAAGAAGAAAAGAATGGAAGAAGAACCAGCAGTTTCCTAGTTCACTCCTACTTGACACGAGTTGCTTGATGAGTTGATTTGTAAAAGGTAGGGCCTTTCTCCTACTTTGGTTATTCTTGTCCAAGGACCATGAAATGGCCATGGTGTTCGGCCTTGATAGTGGGCTGGTTCATGATAGTTTAGAGTAAATTGTGATGGGTTTTTGGGTGGTATTCTAGCTCCAAAATTTCAGTTCGGAATTGAGAGTACTTACTGCTGTACGAGATCCGAGTATAATGATCATGTTGGTTGTTTGTTTTTAGTGTATGCTGTTTTTCTGGGTTGAAGACTGAAAAATCCATTCTGCATGTTAATTGCTTGATTGACTAACATGCAGGTTGTGTGAAAAGGATGTTGATATATGCATGCTTAATATACTAACATGGGTTTTGAGTGAATTTAAAATCGGAGGGTTGTCTAATATGTTTGATATCGGAGGGTTGTCCAATATGTTTTGATATCGGAGGGTTGTCAAATATGTTCAATATCGGAGGGGTTGTCCCATGAACTTGATCGGAGGGTTGTCCCATGAACTTGATCAAAGAGTTGTCCAGTGAACTTCTCGGAGGGTTGTCCAATGGAATGGTTTATAAAGAAAAAATCTTTTGTTTTGAAACAGCTTTCTTACATGGCATTGCATGTACACTTAGTTGGGGAATAGCCCTTGTAGGAGAATTTCTCTACTGGGTTATGCTCACCCCGTCGTGGCAAAACATTTTCAAGTGCTGGAAGTACACCCGGAGGTGGACAGATTTGAGGTTTAATTAGGAAGAAGGCCAGGTTTGGCTTTACTTGTGTTTTTGTAAAATTCTGGGTAAAAACCCAGTTTTTGTATATGTAATGAGTCAGAGTTGTACTAAAACTCATTTTTGTATGATTTATGCAGTTTGGCAAGTTTTTCCAGCCTTCTTGATTTTCTTTGTAATAAAAAGGTTGTTATATATTGAATTTAGGGTGTTTTGGAAAAAAGAAAAAGGGAATCGAAGGTGCAGATGACCAAAATGGGCTATTGCCCATTTTCGAGTCTCTATCGTGACAGAGAATGTTGGTTCCCTATCATGAAAGTGGATTCTTTGTCGCGACAGGAGTTGGCCTAAGGTAGGAAATTCCTGTTGTGATAGTGTCGCATACACGGCGAGTGCTTGCTTTCCAGCGTGGCCGATAAACGACCACAGGTGCGCAGCCTGGCAGAGTTACATCGTGTGAAGGAACTCCATTGTCGTGACGAGGCGGAGCCATGATAGAGGCCCGAGGCGTGCGGTGAAATGCCACGAGGCGGCGCACCCAGCCAAGGTGCGTTCGTGACCAAGAGGTCTTGGCACGCGACCAAGTTCGCATGCACGCGATAGAAAAATTTTGTCATGTGGTATCCGGTAGCGAAAAAAAGAATTTGACCCCGAAATAGGGCGTCACAGGTTCCAATTCTAATTTCATATCTTAGAGGATCTGATCTTCTTGATTTTATCTTCACTACATCCCTTGTTGAAGATCAGTCCTAATATGGTAGCATACGGTAACGGCCTCAGATTCTAGAGGCGCTTCGTCCCACATCAGTTCTAACCTTAGTTCGGACTCTCCAAATTTGGCACGTCCTTGCATTATGGAACGGCCTAACTCGGGACTTCTACGAGGTTCTTCTAGGGATGTGATGTTTAAACCATCAAATCTTCATCAAACTTCATCTTTGAGGTAGTCGACGAGAATATTGACAATTCTAAACTCAATAGGTTCCAAATCTAGTTTGACAGTTTGGATGATTAGATTTGAAGGCTTTCCATTATCTTTAGGATGCTGATAAATCTTGATGCTTCTTCCTAGAAGTCGAGAGACCAGATGAGTCCTCTCTTGAGTAGAGTCCTACGCCAGTTCTAACTCTAGTTCGAATTGGGTCCAGGGACTGAGTCCTATTTCAAGTAGAATCCTTTGCCCGTCATCATGATTCTTGTTGCATCAAGCCATGTGTCATAGTCCAATACTAGGTAAGCTCCTTCTTGTTGCACCAGATCATGTGACTTTGGCATGTGACAAAGTCTCGCATTATCTAATTATGAATTTCGGCATTATCTCTTTACTGAGATTATCTCCAAGTTGTCACAAAGGGAATTATTTTACTTGGGCACCTAGTAATCCTCTTTAAAGTGAAGTCCTACTTGTGTTCCAATTTCATCCAAGAAATTATTTCCTAGGTGGATTTTCTGACCTTTAACATTATTCATAGAATCTAGAGAAGTCATAGCTTCTTCAATTTCTTCCTTCTTGTTACTAGCTCCAAGAGTTCAGAATTGATTCGAGTTCAAGTTAGTTAGAACATCGTCTGCGACTCTCTCCGAGGACCGTGTTTAAACACTTAGTCTTCATTAAACTTGAACTTCAAAATGGGCATCTTGTGAAACAGAGACAAAGGTAGTGCCAATTCTAAACAACATCATCTTTAGCAAAACTTTATTATATTCTACTTTCAATTTCACCAATCTATTGCTTTTTCTTTCTTAAGGAGTTTTATTCTGATGGTTATAAGAGGCAATGACAGATGTCTTTTATTTAGACAAGGAATTTCACGAGAATAGCTCATACCACTTCACTTTTCTTCCATACACAAACTTTATTATATTCTACTTTCATCTCCACAAGTTACATTTTGAATGATTTAGAAGCCCTGTTTGAGCTGTGTCCTGATTCTACATTTTCATTGCCATTCTCATTCTCCCCAGGGTTTTTCATTTTGCCGCTGAGATATCTCTTCGCATTTGATTTCGTGAAATCTCACAGGATCAACAACAATATCTCTGCTTCTGTTCTTCAAGTTGAATCAGTAGCATCCGCAGCCCGAATTGTCCACATTAGTCGTATTCATTCTCATTTTGCCCAAATCTGTCTGCGTCCCTTTGCTCCTTTAGGCATTTAAAACTTTCACTTTCCTTCTTGTTTGTTTACTGCTTTTCCACTATACTCATTCCCAGCTAGCTAGAAGCCTATTGTTGTTTAGTGCTTTTTCCCCCTCTTCTTTTGGTTTCTGTTATAAATCCATCTGATCTATGCTCCCAAAGGGGAAATGGGTAAACTGTTATTTCAGTTTGTAAAAGTCTCAGAGTATCTGGTGGATCCAGTTGTACGTCAGCTGGGTTATCTGTTTCACTACCGCACCAACATTTAGGACCTCTCTCGACAGGTTGAGAAGCTGAGGGATGCTAGGACTAGGCACCAGCACTCTGTGGATGAAGCTAAAAGGAACGGACATAAAATCAAGGATGACGTTTCCAAGTGGTTGACACATGCTGATGGATTCATACAAGACGCTTCCAATTTCCTTGATGATGAGAAAGCCAGCACCGAAGAGTTGTTTTCAAAGGGTTGTGTCCTAATTTGAAGTCCCGGTACCAGCTAAGCCGAAAAGCAAAGAAGAAGGCAATGGTTGCAGCTCAAATCCAAGAAGATGGCCGATTTGAGAATGTATCATATTATTCATATCGTGTCCCTCTGCAAGAGATAAGGTCTGCATCTTCAGAAGCATTACCATCAAGAATGTTGGTTTTGAATGAAGTCATGGAGGCCTTAAGGGATGCTAATATCAACAGAATCGGGGTATGGGGGTTGGGTGGTGTCGGGAAGACCACGCTGATAAAAAAACTGGCTCAACAAGCCGAACAAGACAAGTTATTCGACGCGGTGGTCATGGCATCCGTTTTCCAGACTCCAGACCACAAAGAAATTCAACATCAATTTGCTGACAAACTAGGTATGAAATTTGAGGAGTTGAGTTGAAGAGGGAAGAGCTGCTCGACTACATCAGAGGTTGAAGGAAGAGAAGACCATCCTCGTCATCTTGGATGATCTTTGGGCGGAACTTGACTTGGACAAAATAGGAATTTCTTCTCCTGTAGATCACCACAGGGATGCAAATTACTGCTAACTTCTAGAAACAGAGACATCTTATCAAACAAGATGGGGACTCAGAAGGATTTTCAACTCAAACATTTGCAAGAAGACGAATCATGGATTTTATTCAAGAATAAAGCGGGTGATTGCATCGATGAACCAGACTTGCAGCCTATAGCAATGGAGGTGGCAATCCTATGCACGAGGTTGCCAATTTCCACATAGTAACATTGGCAACGGCATTGAAAACAAGAGTTTGTCTATATGGAAGGATGCCCTACAACAATGAAACGCAATCCTCGGCAAACATATCAGGAATGGAAGTAAGGTGTACTCGATTTTTGAAGGCGGCTCTGATTACTTGGAGGGGAGATGAGTGTTGGGTTTTGGGCTCCCGCTAACATGTGGAGTAAAAACCCCAGCATTGTGAGGGCCCACTTGTCTCACTTATTTAAGTGGAAAGGTGTCAGATTAGGGCCTGAGAGAGTGTGCTCGTTTTGTAGGAAATATAAGACAAAGAGAGAAGATGAAAGAAAGGCTGTGATTTTCATGCGTCCAGAGGACTGTTTTCAGATTACAAGCTGGTCAGTTGGATCGGGCTGATTTTTGGACAGCGGAGTTCGGAAAGCGCGTGATACTTCATTCTGCTCTGGTTGGATCGTCGTCGATGCTCCCGAGCAGGAGATAAGTGCTTCGGTTATATTACACTTTTTAGGGTCTTTCTTTTCCTTCTTATTTTGTTGAGCGTTAGTGTTTGATTAGATTGTGTTATAACATTTTGGTGCACTGTGGAAACTCTCTTGTACCTCTATTGATCGCCAGTGGAATATTTCTTTAATCCCCAGACGACCCAGTGGTTTTTTACCCTTACTTTGGGGTTTTACGTTAACCAATTGTGTCTCTTTATTATTGCTATTGATTTGTTTTGCGCTATATTTTTATTGGTCTCATCTTAAGTTACTTTGCAAGTAAGGGAATTTAGTGTGCTACCTTTTGCTACATTATTCGAGTTTGTTATTGTGTTGGCTAGGTTTTCCACCTGCTCAGTGGTATCGAGCGAGTTATTTAGTGGTTGTTTTCTATGGAAGAGTAAAGACAAAGGGTAAGCGAAGAGAGGATCATGATGATCGTGATTTATTGTGACCCCTATTCTTTACCGGTGATGATCTTGTTATTCTCCATGACCCTAATTAAGCATGTTTTGTATCGATGAGAGCATGTGGTTAATTGATAGTGGTGCTGCTTGCATGTTACTGGAAGGTTCTTCACATCTCCACTCCCGGGTGATTTTGGAGTTTTGAAGATGGAGTAATGATGGCGTGTCAGTTATTAAGGGTTGGTGATGCGTTTGCAAACGGCTTGGGAATCTGATTGCTACTAAAAATTGGCTTGTGCTCGGATCATCACTTTAATTTGATCTACGTACGGGTACTTGATGATCTTTTGGTTATGATAACCCACTTTGGATTACGGAAAGTGGAAACTCCGCAGGTAACTTAGTTGTGGCAAAGAATGGAAAAGTTCAGTTGTATTGGGCCGAAAACTTTGGTTCTTTAGTGGCAGTGTGAATGCTATGGATATGGGGAAGCTTCTTTGTACTTAGAAGACTTAGTCATATGTCGGTGAAGGGGTTGGATTGTCTAGCAAAGAAGGACACATGCTTCGGGTTTGAAGAATGTAAATTTGGAGAAATGTTCTCATTGCATGATTAGTAAGCAAACAGGTGTATCCTTGAAGCATCCTCCCTCGAGAAAATCGACTTGCTTGAATTGGTGCATTCGGATGTTTGTGGCCTTTGAAGGTGAAATCCTTTAGTGGTGCACTTTATTTTGTTACATTTGTAGTGATTATTGGGAAAACTTTGGGTCTATGCTTTGAAGTCAAAGACCCGAGTGTTGGAAAAGTTGAGAGTTTCATTACCTCGGTTGAGAGGCGGTCGGTGGCCCGAAATGCATCCGTGCGACAATGGTGGTGAGAGTATTGTGGACCTTTTGATATCTACTGTAAGCAGCATGGCATTGCACATGAGAAGACTCCTCCTAAAACTCCTCGGTGAATGGTTTAGCGAGAGAGGGATGGCAGGACGATGATTGAGAGAGAGTGGGGTGTATGCTCTGAAGCGCTAAGTGCAACATAACAGGGTGAGGCACTTGTGCAATGATTGCACGTGATCCAATCTTAGTCCCTCTTGTTGCTTTGAATAGTGAGGTGCCAAACAAAATTTGGGTTTGGCAAGAATGTGAAGTATGATCACTTGGGGTTTTAGGCTGCGGGGGTTTTGTGTGTTCGAAGGATGAAGATCCAAGTTGGATGCAAAGTCAAGGCAATGCATGTTCATTGGCTATGGTGGATGAATTTGGTTACGGGTTCTATGATCCTATTGAGAAGAAGCTTGTTAGGAGCTTGAGTGATGTGAAATTCATGGAAGATCGAACCATTGAAGACATTGATAAGATGGAGAAGTCTACACCAAGGAGAGAGCTGATGGTGTGGTGATTTTGAACCTATTAGGCCCGCCTGTTAGGAATCTGAATGCGATGCTCGGAATGATGTTGGTGATCGACAACACGCATATGATAGATGTTCTAATGATGATGAAGAGGGTATGACGCTGTCACAAGATGAAAATCGAGTGATGTTCTTAGAACCACCTCAAGTTGACTCGGGAGGTCAATGAGGAGAACTGACCTTCTAAAATTATTCTCGATGAGTATGTGATTCTAACGGATGATGAAGGGCACAGGAGTGCTTTACGAGGGCCATGGAGGTGAAGAAAGAAAAGTGGTTGGATGCAATGAGGATGAGATGAAATCATACATGATAATCCCACACTTTTGATTTAGTGAGATTTTTAAAGGTAAGAGGGCCTTGGATGTAATTGGATCTATAAGGATGAAGCATGAAAGTAACACTATGTCTCAGGTATAAAGCCCGGATTAGTGAGGCTTTAGTCAAAGGAAGGTGTGATTTTAATGATTTTCTCTCTGTGGTAAAAATGTCATCCATTAGAACTATGTTGAGTTTGGCTGCTACTCTTGATTTGGAGGTAGAGCAAATGGATGTGAAAACCGCTTTTCTTCATGGTGATTTGGAAGAAGAGATCTATATGAAGCAACCTGATGGGTTTCATGTTGAAGGGAAGGAAGACTATGTGTGTATGCTAGAAAAGATATATGTTTGAACAGCTAAGTAGATGACAAGTTTGGGATCATTATAATAATAGAGCAGTACATAGAATTCCACCATGTGTAGAAATTTCTAGTATTTCATTATCTCTGTTATTATATGTTGATGACATTGCTTATTGTTGGGAAAAATGTTTCCATGATTGTGAGGTTAAAGGAGCAATTGGGAAAGTCATTTTGCTATGAAGGACATGGGCGCTCGCAGTTCTTGGTATAAGAATCATCCCAGTGACAGAAAGGAGAAAAGTTGTGGTTGTCACAAAGAACACTACGGTAAAGGGTGTTGCAGAGATTCCACATGGAAGGAACCAAGATTAGGTAAGCACTCCTCTTGCTACTCATTTTAAAAATTTGAGTTCTAAACAAAGAGTCCATCAAATGAAGATGAGAAATTATATATGCAACGGGTTCCTTATGCATCTACAGTGGGAAGTTTGATGTATGCAATGGTGTGCACAAGACCAGATATAGCACATGCTGTTGGTACGGTTAGTAGATTTTTGTCAAACCCAGGTAGAGAGCATTGGAATGCTGTAAAATGGATTTTGAGGTATCTTCGAGGTACTGTTAATGTGATGCTTTGTTTGGTGATGATAAGACTATTGTGGTGGGATACGGACTGGATATAGTGGAGACATTGATTCGAGTCACTTGGGTTATATGATTAAATTTGCGGGGGGCTTGTGACTTGGCGGTCCAGGTTGCGAAGGTGTAACTTTGTCTCATAGAGGCCCGAATTTGTACCATTAAGAAGCATGCAAGGAGTTCTTTATGGGTGAAGGAATTCTTGCGGGAGCTTGGTGTTGTTCGAGATAAATGTCTGCTTGTTGTGGATAGTCGAGTCTTGTTATCTTGGTGGAACAACCTTCGTTCAAGGTCTAAGCACATTGACATGAGGTATCATTGGATCACGGGATACTTTGGATGCTAAGTTGTTAGAGTGGCTAAAATTCATGCGATGATAATGGTGCTGATGATATGATGACTGAGCATTACCAAGAGGAAGTTTGAAGTTTGTTGTGAGATCGCCGGTTTAGCGGTCATCTCAATAGTTGTGAGGGAGATTTATTTGGGTTTGGGCTCCTTAGTATGTGGGTAAAAGCCGGCGTGAACAGCTTGTCTCACTTATTTAAGTGGAGAGGGGTCGATTAGAACCTGAAGAGTGTGCTCATTTTGTAGAAATATAGCAGCAAAGAAGATGAAAAGAAGGCTTTGTGATTTTGCCTTTGTCATAAAGGGGACTATTTTCAGATTACAACTGCAGATTCGTTCCTGTTGGATCGGGCTGATTTTTGGACAGCAGGTTCCGGAAAACGTGATACTTCATTCTGTACGGTTGGATCGATCGATACGATATCTGAAGCGGGGGAGATAAGTCTTGTGAGTTTATATATTACACTTTTGGTGCTCTTTTTCATGCTTGTTTGCATTGGAAGCATTGGTGCTGATTACAGATTGTTGGGTACATATGGCATTTTGGTGCAACATTGGAAACTCTCTTGTACCTCTATTGATCCTTAGTGGAGCTATTTCTTTAGTGCAGACGACCAGTGGTTTTTACCCTTACTTTAGGGGTTTTTCGCGTTAAACAATTGTCTCTCTTGTGTCTTATTGATTTGTTTTCTTATTTATATTTTTATTAGTCCTCCTCATAAGTTCTTGCAAGTAAAGGGGAATTTAATTGTGCTACCTTTTTGCTCTGTTATTCAGTTTGTTATTGTGTTGGCCGGTTTTCCCCTATCAATGAGGTGAAGTCATTCTTCTTACTTTGTGGCCTATTTCATGATTATATTCGTATCAGGGACTTGTTGAAATATGGTGTGGGTCTAAGATTGTTTAAAGGAACTAATACGTGGAAAACAAGAAACAAGTAGATGTATTGATTATTAGCTCAAATCCTCCTAATTTGTTGCTAGATACAGCAGAAATCCATTTTGTTACAATGCATGATGTTGTTCGGAATGTCGCCATAGAAATTGCATCAAGGAGCATCATGAGCTCACATTCCATAAAATTTACTATTAGAGTACTGGAAGAATGGCCAAATATGGATGAGCTCCAAAAGTTCACGATGAGTGATGTGGATGTTAGTGAACTTCTGGAGGGGCTGGTATGTCCAAAACTCCAACTTTTTGCATGTCGTGACCCAAGCACCAATTCGGCAGTAAAAATCCCAAACACGTTTTTGAAGGGATGAAACACCTCCAGGTATTAGATCTCTAGAATAGATCTTCCATCGCTGGCTTCATCAAATTTCAACGCCTTGCAAATCTTCGAACTTTGTGTTTTGGGTTGATGCAAGTTGGGAGGCGTACCACAATTGCTGAGCTAAAGAGATTAAAAATTCTTAGTCTTATAGATTCTGATATTGAAGGTTGCCAAGAGAAATAGAAAGGCTAGCTCATCTGAGGCTGTTAGGTTGTAGTTGTTCCAAACTAAAAGTAATTCTGCCAAATGTCATATCAAGCTTGGCCCGACTAGGGGATTTGCGTATGGTAAATAGCTTTACCCAGTGGGAGGTGGAAGGAAAGACTAGTACTACTACTAATGCTAGTTTTGCTGAGTTGAAGCATTTGTCCCATTTAGCCTCTTTGGACATGCAACTACTAGACGCCAAGTTGATGCCAAAAGACATAGTCATCTTTGATAACTTGGTGAGATATAGAATATTTGTAGGTGACTGGAGGTGGGAAGAAAGTTATGAAACCGATAGAATGTTGAAGCACTACAAGTTCGATGCAAGTCTTCTTCATGTGGTGGATGGTATGAGAAAGTTGCTGAAGACAACCGAAGATCTACACTTGGATGAATTATGTGGTGGCACTAATGCTGTTTCCAAATTAGACAGGGACGGTTTTCATAAATTAAAGCATCTGAACGTTGAAAGAAGTTCAGAGATTCAATACATCGTGAAGTCGATGGATCTGACTCCATCAGGTGGTGGTGCCTGTCCAGTTATGGAGACACTTTCTCTCAATCGGCTAATTAACTTGGAAGAAGTATGTCACGGCCAATTTCCAGCAAGCTCCTTTGGTTGCTTGAGAAAAGTGAAGTTGGAATATTGTGAAGGCTTGAAATTTCTCTTCCCGCTGTCTGTGGCAAGAGGCCTTTCAAGACTTGAAAAAATTAAGGTAACTGGATGCGAGAATATGGTTGAGATGGTTTCCCAAAGATGGGAAGAAATAAAAGAAGATGGAGATGAATATGATGATGCTGTTAATGTGCCTTTGTTCCCTGAATTGAAATACCTGAAATTGAGTCATTTGCCAAAGCTGAAGCATATATGCAATTGGGGCAGCTCCACAATTGATCATTTCCATTCGGGAATGGCTTCTGCTTCTTCTGGCATTGTCATGTTCCCTAAATTAATCCATATGTTTCTGATATCTTTGCCTGCCCTCACAAGCTTCTCCGTGCAAAGGCTTGACCATGCAGACCTTGATACCCCTAATTTCCCAGTGCTCTTTGATGAAAGGGTCGGTTTATCTCCTACAATCCATTTCTTTTTTATTTCTTATGATTTTAATTTTTTGTTGAACATTGTTTTCCCTAAATTTTTTGTTTATTTTGAGTAGTTTTTTTAATAAATAAATAAATATTAGTTTGTTTTCATTGATGTCAGAATGTTGCATGTTGTTTGTATATGCTAAAATATTTATGTGATTAATTGCTAGGATAAAGGTTGGAATTTTAGACATTTCTTATTTGAAATATATATAAACAACAAAATATGGTGGGATAAACTCTGTAGGTTGCATTTCCTTGCTTGGAGTTTTTACAGATCACGGAACTAGATAATGTGAAAAGAATATGGGACAACCAACTTCCTCAAGATTCCTTTCCCAAACTAAAAGATGTGAGGGTAGAATCATGTGGAGAATTGTTGAATATTTTACCATCTTGTATGCTCAAAAGGTTACAGAATCTACAAGTTCTGAAAGTAAAGCGTTGTAGTTCATTAGAAGAGGTTTTTGATGTGGAAGGGATGGATGTAAATGTGAATGTGAATGTGAATGTGAATGTGAAGAAAGGTGTAACAGTCACTCAGTTGAGTCAATTGCGTCTAAGATGGCTGCCAAAAGTTGAGAAGATATGGAACAAGGATCCCGGTGGACTTCTTTGTTTTCAAGACTTAAAATCAATCGAGACTGGTGACTGAGTCTGAAGAACCTTTTTCCATCATCTGTAGTCGGAATCTTGGGCAACTCCAGGGCTGCATGTGTAGTCTTGGGGTAGAAATTGTTGCAAAGGGCATTAATGGAGTACTACTCGAGACAGGAAGCGAAGTTTGTATTCCCTAAACTAACGTTTCTCAACCTCTCTGATCTACCTCAACTCAGGAGTTTCCTGTCAGGGGCACATACTTCACAGTGGCCATTGCCAGAACATCTGTGGGTTCATGAGTGTTATAAAGTCAATGTATTTGCATTTGATACTCCAACAATTCAACCAGCACAGCACGAGGGATATATTCTTTATATGCCCATTTTGTCACTTCAACAGGTAAAAGTTTCCTAATTTAATATCATTGTGATTTTCTATAAACTTTACATTAAATGACCCTGACCCATGAGGAAATTAAGGTGGATGTACATTGGGAGCCCAAATCGAATCCAGAAAGAAATGAGTACTCTTCAAATGATATTCTTGATTTCTTTTTCTCCCCGTTATCTCCATATATATAATCCAGATAGAAATAAAGTACTCTTCAAAGGATATTCTTGATTTCTTTTTCTCCCCGTTTATCTCCATATATGTGTATATATATATATGTATTGGACTTTTCTTTAAGTTAAAATTTGCACGAATTAATTAATCATTTCTTATGAGACAAATTTATATAAACAGCAGGCTATGTAATTCATTATTGTACATTGATAGTAAATTGCACCATCAAATTTTTCAAATGCATGTTTGTTGTCTCAAAATAGATAAATAAAACATTACTTGTTTCTAGATTTTCACAACTATTTACTTATTAGTATGCTTATATGCTTCTAACAACTGATGAAACAAATTAAAATTGCTTTCTTTGAGCCATTCCCAGGTCACATTCCGTTACTTGGAGGGATTAAGCTTCTGTCAGAACAAGGGCACAGAAATATGGCCAGAGCAATTCTCAATGAATTGTTTTCCTAGACTAAAAATTCTGACCGTAGAGGAATATAAAGATATTAATTTTGGTTGTGATCCTTTCCTTTTTGCTTCGACGGTTACGTAGTCTGGAAAAGCTTAATCTGCGAAGGTGTAGCTCAGTCAAAAAGGTATTTCAAATTGAAGGACTTGACAAGGAAAATCAAGCCAGATCGCAGCTTGTATGTTTAAACTATCTAAGTTTGTTCGATCTCCCTAAATTGACGCATATATGGAAGGAAAACTCCGAACCAGGCCCTACTTTGCAAAGTCTAGTCACTCTTGAAGTGTGGAATTGTAAGAGTTTGATAAATTTAGTACCATCCTCGGAGTCTTTCCAAAATCTTGATACTCTACATGTGAGCTCTTGTGGCAAGCTGACAAGTTGATATCACCCTCAGTAGCTAAAACTCTGGTAGCTCTCCAAACTCTCATAATAAGTGATTCGCATATGATGAAAGAAGTAGTTTCCAATAGAGGAGATCTCGAGGAAGCAACAAATGATGAGATTGTTTTTTGCAAATTAAAATAATGTCACTTACAGATTTGCAGAGACGTCTGAGCTTCAGCTCGGGTGGTTATATTTTCTCATTCCCATCCTTGGAAGCATGGAGATTGAAAGGATGTCCCAAGATGAAATACCTCTAAGCCTGCAATACAAATAATCTTACTAGATCTGTATTAATATATGAGATGTCTGGATATACGTCAGAACTGTGTCACGATAGTAGTCAGTCTGTTATGATTTTGTATTCTAACATTTAGTTCCTGATGTAGTACAACTATGCGGAACGACCAGGACATCATCTCACTGACTACTCTGCCTTGACGTTAGCTTTCCATATAGTGATCAATAAATCAACCTGGGATACATATCAAATTCTTCATTATTTCTCTTCTGTCTAAATTTATATGCTCTTCTATTCTATCCATTTAAAATTAATATCCTCCATTCAGGATGCTGTCTGACCTTCTAAATGCATGCCAAGATTTATGATTTCCAAATATCAAATGTTGTCTTGTCTTCCAATCCTAATATATAAATATTATTAAGCAGCATGATAATTTTGATACTCTAGTAACAAGGATGAATAAACTATAAACTTATGACTGGCCAAATTCATTACTAACACCGCCCATAGATAATATATATTATTTTAGGATAATATTTATTCATAGGTCAAGTAATCATCAAGTTAAATTGGATTTGTCTTGTTGGTTGTAAGCAGATAAATCATACTGATATTTGCTAAATTTGATCATTTTGATATATATAGTCATCATGGTCTCTTTGTTAACTTTATCAGATACTCATAATGATTTATCTGCCTTTTTCAGTAATGTCAAAGTTGAGGTTACAAAATTTAGACTAGTTCGGTATTATGATTTACAATAATATTTATCTCTTAGGAAGATTATTGTTAGGTTGGATTTCTAACCATGTTATTGCAGCATGTACCACTATAAGTTTGGTTCTTATAAAATTAAATTGACTATTGCAATTCAATCAAATATGATATATGTTATTTGCAATCTCTAGAAATTCTATTCTGTTTACTTTACTTCATCACATGCTCATAATGTTTTATTTACAATTTTCGCGTTAAGCTGAAGAAGAGTCATTGGAATGAGGAGCTGATTCAGATTTATGATTACTATGTTTAGTTCTTGGAGGATTACTACTTGTTCAAAGCTGTTATCTATTATTGACTGGATGGATTTCTAATCGTGTTTATATAATACATATATTATTTTAACTCGAACTACCTATTATTGTAATATTTCAGGTTCATATGGACTTGTTGGAATGGTATGAAATTTGGGCATCTAAACTATGTTCATGGTTGTTGAAAATTCCTCCATGGCTAATATTTACTATCATATTGAATTAATTCTTTTTTTAGTTATATATAGACTAATAACTTATATATCATGATATATTCTAATTGGATCCAAATGCCAATTATGTACTATTTGCAATCGCTAAAAACTGTGATTTCTTTGTTTTAACCTTATTAAATGCTCATATGATTTATGTTCCTCGGATAACGTTAAGGTTCAAATTGTGGAATTGGGAGTTGGTATTATATTATGATTATATAATATTTGGTTCTTGGAAGCGTTATGTTTTGGCTACATTCCTGACTAAGGGAAACCTCATGGACTTTTTCCCTATCCACATTTGTATGATGTTGTCCACATTGAGCCTAAGCTCTCATGGTTTTGTTCTTTGGTTTTTCCCCAAAATGTCTCATACCAATTAAGATGTTGTCCGTAGCATATACTCGTAAGTCTTTATTTTGTAATATAGGACGTTGTGGGACTTTGGATGCGCTAACAATCCTCCTCTCAAACAAAGTTCATTAAGCCCCCCTCGAACTGGACTTCTTGTCTTTCACTATGTTCAAACATACACCTTACATGAGCTCCACATGGGGCTCACGGCTCACCCCATCATTTGTTTGACATCCCTCCCACACTGATTAATCTTGAACTTGGCTGATACCAATTTGTGAAATAAGAAATTCACTAGATCGAGTGATTTTGGCCTTTAGCGACCAAAGGGTAAGGAGCTTTACTCATTACATTAGGGATTGGACGATGCCTTGATAGGGATCACTGGCTAGCAGCAATGAAGGAGGAACTCAAGTCCTTGTATGAAAATCATACATGGACTTTAGTTGAAAGCCAAAAGATACGAAGATATTTAGGTCTAAAAGGGTCTTTAAGAGGAAGGAAGGGATATCGGGTGTTGAGAAACCAAGATATAAGGCTAGGTTGGTTGCAAAGGGTTTTACTCACAAAGAAGGAGTGGATTTCAATGAGGTGTTTGATTCGTCGCTAATGGTTTAGGTTCAAAGATCACAAAATTTATATTTTTACCTAAATCCAATCTGCAAGTAGCCAAAGCTACTTATAGGTATAGTGGCTTTAGGGCCGTCCTCTGGGATGGGTTTTCTACTTGAACTTTAGTTGAATTTCTGCTTAGGGAAAAGTTTTAGTTTTTATATTAAAGATGCAATTTTTAGAGATTGTTTGTTGACTTTTGTTGTGTACCACATTAGAGAGAGAAGTGTCGGGGCTCGGTTTCACCAAGCATACACACACATGATCATTTGATAAGGGGAATTTATTATTCCTCTTCTTGGATGTATAATGAAGTCCAAATTCTAGGAAAGGAATATACTATACCTGGTTTGATAGTCGAATATGAACCTCACCTTGTCTCTTCCGAGTCCTCGAAAGGAGATAATTGACCGTTGGCCCGGATGAAGGATTAATCCATATGATCAACATACCTATTGAGATTTGCAAATGTCAAAGAGGCTAAGTGATCAATGATGGGAAATTCATTCGTCGAATATGTCTAAGGGTCTTTGACGAGTTGAGTGTCACTCTCAACCCCTAGAGATTACCTAAGACGTAACCTCTTCTTCCTGAACAACTTTGGCATGATTGCGACTGCTGAGTTCGGCTGAATTCCCCTCTTGGACCATCATGTGGGGAACTTGGATCCCAGCTGCACTCAAACAACTTCTCACTCATGGCTTACGTGGTGAGTAAAGAAAATAAACTAAAACGTGCAAAAACATAGGAGAAGAAAAGAACATAAAAACTACTAGTCAATGAAAATTAGCAAAAACAAAGCATGATTTTGTTTCTCATTAGCCATCATGTATATATAGGATGTTTTTACACGTTTGGTAGAGTCATATTCCAATTAAATTTGTACATTCAGAGACGTGTGGGATCGAAAAAGGAATGAAGTCACACAAAAAATAACGAACTACAAGGATTTCTCACCGCTAAAGCTGAGGGTGCGAAATTTCTCACCCTCGAGCTAAGGGTGCGAAAACCTTTAAAACATTTTCACTTTGCCATTTTAAGAGTGTGAAATTTGAGACTTGTTAATATGATTGTGAACGCCTTAAACATATTCCTCCTTCCCTCTAATGGTGCAAAAATGATATCATCTGTTTAATGTGCAGAGCTCCTTGAACATGATCATTCCTTTCCCTCAATGATTGCAAAAATCAGGATAATATTTAAAAACAAAGTGCGAACTCTCAAGAATTTGTGGTTTTGCTCCATCTCTCATCCAATCTAATATGAGAAAGGTCTAATTCATCAAATCGTCTAAGACTTCAAAGCTTGAACTTAGGATCCCAAGAAATTGTCTCATTATTTGGTCCTCATGCAATCGAATGGTAAAATACCTAAAGGCTTGAAAACACACCAGTAATCAAGGAAAACATCAGCTTTGAGTTTTGGGACGTCACAACTTGCAAAGTCCGGTAATTATAGATAATTAGCATCAAAAGTGTTTTGAAAATATTTTTTTTAGATAGGAAAAATGTCGATTTTTGAGCCATTATCAATGTTCTACCAGTCAAGTCAAGCCCTTAGTTCCAATTCGTTTAATGATTTACGTAGTTCTTGAACTTGGATCTTGAACTTGAACAAATGGACGTTAAAACTGCTTTTTTGTATGGTGAGTTAGAAGAAGAGATTTTGATGAAACAACCTGAAGGATTTGAGGTCAAAGAAAAGGAAATTTTGGTTTGCTTATTTAAAAAGTCATTATATGGCCTAAACGTCAAAACCCAGTGGAATAAAGGTTTGATGAGTTGCTGATGTGAAATGGTTTCATAGGAGTGATATTTACCCTTGTGTTTATTTAAAAGGGTGTGGGTTTAAAATTCCTTCTCTTATTTGTTATATATTGATGATATCCTCATTTATGACAAAGCTTATCACGAGGGAAATTGCTACAATGAAGAACATGTTAATTGGTATTTGAGATGAAAGACATAGGTTCAGTTAAAAGAAATTAGGCATAGAGATCAAAAGAAAAAGGGTTGATTGTAAGTTAACGAGCACCCAGAAGATTCTTAAAATTTTGGAATGGAATTCAAAGCCCCAGGATTGTCAACTTCCTTTGGCTGTATTTTTAAGCTCAGTGATAAATTCTACATTGAAGAAGAAAGAGGCTTACATGAGGAAGCTACCACATGCTAAGTAGTATAGGCTCTATCTGTACATGCAGTAATTACACATTCAAGGTCGGGATTTAAGCTATGCGGTGAATTATCTTGAGCATATTCATATGCAACCACGGAAAGGGCATTGGCTTGCTCTTAAGTGGGTGTTAAGGTATATCAAAGGCATTGTTGATAAAGGAGCTTGGTTTATGATGGAGCAAGCAATGGAACATCGATGGAAGCGAGTGTTATTAAAGGGATTTGTGGATTGATTTATGTTGGATGCCTTGACAACTGAAAGTCCTTATTTGGTTATATTCCACTTTATATCTGGGACAACAGTAAAATTTGAGCTCCAAATGGTTGTGGCTCTTTCAACAACAGAAGCAAAGTACATAGCTTTAATTGAAGCTCTCAAGGAAGCTTTATTGGTTTGAGTTTGGTTTAGAACTAAATGATCTGAAAGCAAGATTTACTCCAGTGTTTTCACGATAATCAAAAGTGCTTTGCAGTTAACCAAGAATCAAGTTTTCCACGAAAGAACAAAACATATAGATGTGAAGGTGCATATTGCGATCCAGTTGTACGTCATGAGAGTTTTTGCTGAATAGAAAAAGCCTAAGGTGGTGTTTGTTTTTTTAATTAATGTTGAATAGAATTATTTTTTTCAACTTAATGCTAAATAGTACTTAATAGATATGAGTAAAGCATGGTGCTAGCGACAAGTTAGGAGAATACCATGACAAAGTTCTATGGAAACAATATATCCTACATGGGATCTCAACACATTTAAAATCTTTAAAGGAAAGGCATCTAGGGGCATAATGATCAAGGCGAAACTTTGCCCAAATTTCTCAAATAAATCTTCAAAAGAAACTCAGTAGTAGGTATGTTAGATCTCAGTACAGACGGAGGTTCCTAGACACTTTTCAACCAATCAACTCACTCATTTGAAAGGCAATAACAAGAATAAACTCGCTTTGTTTATTCAATACTATAGATATTAGGAGGTGCAATGCTAAGGCACTCTGAAAAGTGTCCATGTAGCGGGGATCAGTGGTGACTCTCCACCCGATTGGTTGGGCATCAGGAATTAGGTTCCCTCAAGAACTTCACCTCGAACATAATTAAGCCAAGCACCTACCACAGGGCGTTCATCCTCATCTATGTAACGAGCGGTGAAATTATTGGCTCTGACCGGTTGCTTAGGGGCATTTAAGGCTTTGAAAGGCCCCTCGGATTTGTGCTTTGAGTTCAATGGAATAAACACTTATTTATCTTTTCTTTCTTTTCATATTTTTGCTTTTCTATATCTTTTTCTTTTATTTCTTTTGTTTTTGCTAATGTAGGGCTCATTTCCTCCTTTGCTAAGGTGTCTGACACTATAGGTTATGATCTCTCAAGGTAAGTTTAGTTTGAGAATAAGAGGCCGAAACCTCAATGTGCAAATGAGATCTGATGTGCAAATGAGATCTAGTGTGTGTGTGTGCATGAGTTCCATTAAGAAGTGGTTCCTTGAAAAACACGAAGACTTTACAACAAGTCTCCCACAGCCACTAGGTACACTCGATCTTAGATCACATAAATGTAGTGGTATCGAAGTTTATTTCATCAAAACAAACCTTTGAAACCTGATATTAGAAACATTCTCCAAAAAAAGGTTATTAAGCACTAAACCAACTCATATGAGACACAAACACACAAACACAAACATGTATAACACAATATACTAAAGAATCAAGGTGATTCACTGATTTGTCCCCATTGCCAGACCAAACAGTTCCCTCAATGAAATAGAGCATCAAAAACAAGGAGGGAAAAAGAGGACTCCCTTGAAGTGATCATCTAGTCTCTTGCCTCAGAACCAACTTTAGGACTTCCAGGCTTTGAAAGAACAACTAAAAACAAAACAAAACAACATCCGACAAAGAAAAATTAACTAAAAAACTAGAAGAAAGGAAAGGAAACATTACTAAGCAGGTAGCTCCATTTTTTCCAGTCAGCTTAACTCACCTTCTGGGCAGCTTGAGTTCTTTATCTTCTTTAGGAAGGAATTAATAGTGCCCACTTTTTGGCAGGCATCCTCTTCAAGTTTGATCGCTATGTCCTGGAGTTTCCCTTAATCTCACTCCATGAAACTACGGGCTCTTCACCTCAACGAGTATATGGTATGTCTTCCTTAGCTCCTCTTAAACAAATGCCCAAGGAGTCATCTCCGAAATTGTCTCAACTTCTTCATTATTCTCTTTCGATTCTAGAGAAGTTAACTCTTCTTCATTTGCTCAATTAACTCTTCATCAACCTCTTCAACTTCCTCTTTATCATTTACCTCTTCAATTTCTCTCTCACTTCTCAAGGTGACATCATGAACTACAAATCTTCTTCTTACGGATTCTCTTCAATGGTGCTAAGCAAATTTCCTTGTAAGAGTGACTTGTTAACCTTTTGCTTAGCATCATCCATGAATTTGGCGCAGGCATTAACCATTCCACTATATGAATTTTGTCCTTGTGAAGTTGGGGTGGCTAAGCATTGCAAATAGTTCTCCATTTGACAATCTATGCTCATATAGGGCCCTTACGAAGCTACTTACAAGGTAGGGTATACTTGGACATTGTTGTACTCAAACTTAGCATTATAAATTGTTCATTAAGTTGTTTGGTGAAAAATTCACTTTAGCTAACAAATTGTAAGAGTGGCTTGAAGTAGCTAAATTAGTGAAAGCATCCATAATCAGTTAAACTCCTACAAAACAAAAATATAATTACAAAGTAAAATGGAAAATGAAAATAAAAAAAGACTAACTATATCCAAAGTAAACAAGGACTACTTGATATCAATATTAGTAAAAGCATCAATCCCCGGCAACGGCGCCAAAAACTTGATAGGCGAAAATATGTGCTATAAAATGTATAAGCCTATGTGTGCAAGTGCACACGTTGCCTCAAGTAATAAAGTGAAAATATAAGTATCATCCCACGAGGATTGGGTTACTAATTACCAAAATTAGAATAATCCTAACTTTATTTGGATAACACAAAGGGGAAGTGATTAAAATAGAAATCAAACAAAACTAAAAAAAAAAAAAACTTAAACTAAAGTCTCTAACATACAAAGGGAAAAAGTAATTACAAGAAAGCCTAGGGTTTTAATTTCATCTAACAAAGTCTGTATGGTGAGATTAAATAGTCAATGATACTACAATTATACATTAATGAGGTATTTCACCTAAGCACATGTTATTTTTCTCAAGCGATAACAATCTACCCTTGGAAAATGTTCTAAATGTATCCACACCTCGAACCACCATAATCGAGGAATGCATTAAGCATTAAAAGAAACCCACAAACCACATGTAACACTGAAATATCTCTATTCTATGGAGAAACAGCCTTATATTCGCGATCTAACCTAATTATTGTTTTTCAGCACTCAAATTGGGTCACAAATCATATTAATGGTGATCAATCATCCAACAAGCATAAATTTAATAGAACATTTTAATATATATAAATCCAAACATCAAAGATTACAAATCAAAGTTTAACACCATAGTTCATTATTTGGACTACATCAAAGTTTAAAACCCTAGAAAATGAGATTGGATTCATGGAGAAAAATACAACAAAGAAAGAAGCATAAGAGAGGGAAGAAATGGCTTATACTTGGAAGATGAATGCCCCAATCTTCTCTTCAAATCTTCCTCTTAACTGAAAAGCTTTGCATAGGGTTTAAGAGCCACAGGGACTCCCTCCTTGCAATATAAGTCGAACCCTGCTCCCGAACTCCTCTCCCAGACTCCCTCTTTAATGCCCTAATTTCCTTTTTGTGTCCAAACAGCTGGAAGAGAGATGAGCCTGGCCCAAAAAAAATGGGAACAAATACTATTTGTAGCAAGATGGATTTGGCGCTACGATGTGGCAAAAAATGGGAAGGTATTGGAGGAGTGAAGGTCAAACCATGCTAAGGAATGATAAGGTCATGCTTTAGCGTGTTCTCACGCCATAGCGTGAGCAGACTCACTCTAAAGCATGAGAGCACTCACGTTGTGGCGTGATTTTCTCATGCCTCGGCGTGAGTTACGCACGCTTCATCAATATTTCCTGATTTGGTGTCCCTCACTCCTTCCTTCATAACTTCTTCATCCAGACTCTGAATCATGCTATCTTGGTGTCGTTGGAAAGGTCTTGAAGTGTAGAATCCATCCATATAAATTTTTATTCCAATTGATCTCATCTTATAACGAAATTTCATCTGTTATTCTTTTTGTATGTTGTAGCAATGTTCTTGATTTTCTATTTTTTTTCGCTTTGTTTTTGCTTCAATTTCGCACAATTCCACCAAATGATTGACCTAATCATAAATATGAACATTTAGAGCATTTTGAAACTTATTTAACATAAAAACACTAAAAAAACTAAGTTAAACATAGGGATAAAATGAGTATTCAAGATACTCATCAATTCACATTTACATTATTGAAATGGCCATCTTCATGATGAAATTTATAATTGATTAATTCAGTTAGGAGGTTCATACATACTTGTTTAGGTGAAATCTAGACCCTAAGGCCTTTTAGTCTTGATTAAGTCATTTTTGCATGGTTAGTTAATGTAATTTAGATCGCATAGTTTCAGCCATCGAATAGAGTGCAGGCTAGATTAGGTCGGTGTTGGTAACCCCGATTCTCAATGGGAACGATATTCACTTATCATTATATTACTCGAGGTGACACGTGCACTTACGCACATAGGCATTCCATTTTACATAACACAAAATCACCTATCAAGTTTTTTGTGTCATTACTGGGGAATTGTTGCTTTTATTAATATCGATTCGAAATAGCTTTACTCTACTTTGGATATAGTTAGTCTTGTTTTATTTTCTTTGTTTATTTTACTCTTGAATTTCATTTTTGTTTTATAGGTCTCAACTACAATGGATTCATGGAATTATCAACTGAATTGACTCTCCTTACTCAAAAACTAGCTCATAGTCAAAATCAAGGGGCGAGGTAGGATTGGGGAACTGTACATTTCTATGGATCAAATTGGTATCAGGGATAACCGCAGTGAACACATATGATTCAAGTTTGCAACATTATCTGAACCTCTCATAGGAGACAAGTCAAAGTACTCCACAACCTCCACAAGGGCACAAATCAAGTCTAGAAGAAACCATGGCTGAATTGAGAAAAGGTCAAGCTTATTTGGCCATGGTTCAAGCTGAAAATGAAAGATCAATGGTTGATTTGGACTATGTACAAAACAGTTTGCCTAGGTTTCACACCCACAATGAAATAAGTCAACCTCCACAAGAGAAGATGACAAACCTAGAGGCAACCATGGTTGGATGGAGAAGATTTCAAGGAAATTTGAATTTGGAAGCCTCTCGAGCCCGACTTCATGGAGGAATGAACCGACCTCCTGAAGGAGTTAATATTTGAAATAGAGTGGATGAACTAGTAATCTCAATGGTTGAGTGGCCAGACTAGTTAGATTATGCATGGAAGAAACAAAGATAGCGTCCAATTTCAATCCATACTCAAGAACTTGGAAGAGAGAATAACTCAGGCCACTTCGAACTCGATCGAAGTAAGATAGAACAACATCCTCAAAGGAAGGAGTTGAGTATGGGAGTTAATGGCTCCAATACATGAAAATGAACAACAAGAGCTTTCCACCAATCTTGATGAGAAGCCAAAAAAGATGTGGAGCACAAGGTTATCACCTTAAAGAAGTGGTGGAAGCTTGACTTCAAAGTGGAGGATGATGCATGAATCGAAAAGAGTTAGTTGAGAGAAGATCAATAACTGCCGGAATCCTGGCATGACGAAAGATGAAATTCTAAGATTATTTAGAGATAGCTCAGCAGGGTGATAAGCATGAAGAGTTGAAAATTGGGAAGTAACCCATGTCAGGTGGAAGAGTGCATTCATTTGTGTAAGGAAATGGAAGCCACCATTGTGAACAAAAAATCAAAAAATAAAAAAATCATGGAAGACTATGTTCTCGAGTTGATGATTCGCCATGACTATCGCCTCTTAAAAGGATGGGGCGGGAATTACCAACATATCAGAGTGGTTGAGTAGAGTCAGTCTGGACTCGAGAAAAATTAACTGACTTCTTGGGAGCAACCCAGAGCTCAATTTTCTTTTCTTACTTTCATTTTCATATTTTTAGTTTTCTTGTTTTATTTTATTTTTTATTTTAGTAGGTCTTTCTTAGTTTGATTTTTTTGTTGTGTTTGGCCTTGTGTTTTGCGGGTTCAAAGGCTCAAGATTATCTCAAGCATAAAGAACATAATGCATAAACTGTATTCTTTGTGAGGTTGCATGGTTGGAGATTATGATAACCAATGAAGGGAGGTGATCAACCTCGATTACCATGCAACTCTCAACCAATGGTCATGTCCCGGCTCGATCAATAGGGGAGTCCCCTCTACCTCTCTATTTTTCATGTTTATTACATTGAGGACAATGAAACATTTGAGTTTAGGGGTGGAAATGGGTTGTTGCGGAGTTTGAGTAAGGAATTAATTTTATGCTGAGATCTTATGCCTTTAAGCCACTAGTTGTTTGGTGCTTTGGTTTCTATGCATGTTGTGTTTTGTGTCTCATATGAATTTGGTTTGGTGCTTAATAACTATTTGGAGATGTTTTGACATTGTACTTCAAAAAGTTTGTTTTTTATTTGGCCCAAAACTTGGATACCATCACATTTATATAATCTAAGATTAAGTGTATCTAGTAAATGTGGGAGGCTTGGTTGCTTAGAGCCTTAGTGACTTCAAGGAACCACTTCTTAATGGAACTCATGCACGCACACACTAGATCTCATTTGTACACCGACGTTTCGGCCTCTTCTTCTCAAACTAAACTTACCTTGAGAGACCTTAACGTCCATAGTGTTGGGACACCTCAATAAAGAGGGCTAATGAGCCCCACATTAGAAAAAAGAAAAGAAAATTAATATATATATATATATATATATATATATATATATATATATATATATATATATATATATCTATCTATATATATATATATATATATATATATATATATATATATATGAAAAATAAAAGAAAATAGATAAATAAATGAGTTGTTTTAATGAATCTTCGAAGCATAGTCGAGGGCATTTCAAAGCCCTAATGCTCTAAGCATTATTTGTAGTCGTTGAAACCCCGACTCGTTACATGAGACAAAGAATAGTTAGTCTGCGTAGGTGTTTTGGTTTTGGTTGAGGTGTTAGGTGGGAGTTCGAGGGCAATGTGTAGTGCCCTTAACCCGACTAGTAGGAGTCTTGATGGATCCGTACATTGACACTTTTCTAGAGTGTCTTAGCATTGCATCCTACTTTCTAGTTTTAGTATTGGTCAAAATGTGCATTCTGCCTCTTTTGTTATTGTCTTTCGAATGAGTGAGTTGAGTTTGGTTGAAAAGTGTCTTGGAACCTCCATCCACATTTGAGATCTAACATACCATTTTCACGGAGTTTCTTTTGGAAGGATCCATTGAGAAATTGAGGGCAAAGTTTGCCCTAATCACCATGCTTATAGATACCTTTCCATTAAAGATTTAAAATGTGTTGGGATCCCATGTAGGCTATATTGTTTCCATAGAACCGTCATGGTATTCTCTAACTCGTTTACTTAGCACCATTCTCTACTCATATATGTTTTAGTGTGTTGTATATATGTGTGTTTCTCCTTTGCTTGAGGACAAACAAAGATTTAAGCTTGGGGTGTGATGAATATCTTAAATACTCATTTTATCCTCATATTTTTCTTAGGTTTTAGTAATTTTATGATTTAAATAAGTGTCATAATGCTCTCTTTTCTCAATTATGTGATTAGGCCAACCTTTGAGAGGAAAAAAGCAAAATCAAAGAAAAAATCAATAAAGTCATCATGCAATCAAAGAAAACATGTGATCCTTTTACCTGTATAATGTCCTTCTATGACTCCCTCATTGGTATTAGTAGATTCTAGACTCCAAGGGCTTTCCATAGACACCAAGATCGCACGATTCGAGTGGAGTTGAAGGGTTGCTTGAAGGAATGAGTGAAGGATGCAAAGCAGGGAGGATGCGGGGTTGAAGACGCGCTCACTAAGGCGTGGTGGCTTCACGCATGCTTGTGATTCCACTCACGCCCAGGTGTAGAGATGGCTATGAGCCCATTCACGTTGTACCAAGGCGTGAGTGTTCTCACCTTCCGGTGTGGCTTTCACGCTTCAGCGTGGTTTTGCTTCAAGGCTTCCAGTTGACCCCTATTTTTTGCCACGCTACAAAGTGAGATTCACCACACTACAGCTATAGCATGGATGTTAGGGTCTATGATTTTGCTTCCGAAGCCTGTCTACTACTCTTTGGATTTTTGGCGATATAAGGGAAATTAGAAATTTTGAAGGGGTTCGTTTATGGGTTAAATCGACGGGAGGCCTCTGGGTTCCTCCACTCTTGAATTTTTCACTGAGAGAAGAATAAGGACTTGAAGAATAAGAAAGTGGAAGAGAAAAGAGGCTCTTCCACCATATTGCATTTCTTTTCTTCATTAATTTTCCACTTCTTGAATGGTTTTCCTTCTTTACCATTTATGTTCTAGTTAGTTTCTTAGGGTTTAGATGTAGTCGAGACATATTTGCATAAGATCTCTCCTAATTTCTATTGATTGCTGTTGATTTCATATTTTATGTTGAGTATTTACGTATAATCTTGTGTTTGTGTGTATTTGACTAATAAGCACATAATTTGTGAAAACTGATGTGAGACTAAGAAGTGATGAATTAAAATTTAGACCTTGGAATGATTATCATCTAATTATCATAGAGATAGAAGTCTCGTAAGAGATTATGTGTAGTATTAGGATTTCTTAGGTTTATTGCATTCCCCATGGTTTTAAAGTTGAGTAGAAGATACAAAATACCTAAATCCACAGGTAATGTGTGGATGCTTGAGAGATTCACATATACATTAGTGAAATGACCATTTCACGATGAAATTGATAATTGATTAATTAGGTTATGAGGTTCATACATACTTGTTTAGGTGAAATCCCCTAGACCTAGGCCTTTTAGTCTTGTTTAAGTCATTTTGCATGCTTAGTTATTAGTGTAATTACAAATCCCTTTCTGATTTCCAACCATCCAAATAAAGGCTAGACCGGATTAGAGTCGGTACTTAGTAACCCATTTCTTTGTGAGAATGATATTAAACTTATCGTTATATTCTTGAGAGCGCAGCGTGCAGCTTTGCATAGGCGTACCATTTCGTAACACAAAATCGCCTATCACTACTATAAAAACATTATATTTTCTATTTTTGTCCTAGATTCTCAAAGCAGCTTTTATTTTATAAGTATATTTATCTAATTATTTTATAATTTTGAGATAATACTTTTTATTCAATAATTTTATTTTATCTTTTAAATTGAAATTTATGCTTTAATTATTTATATAAAGATAAATATTTTAAATAAAATTTGTCTTAATTTATTTAATTTTTTGTATAAAGATAAATATTTTAAATAAAAAGATGTCTTAATTTATTTGTATAAGATAAATAATATTTTAAATAAAAATGTGTCTTAATTTATTTGTGATAATTATACCGATTCAAAATTTATTAATTTGATATTAATTTTTTAAATTTATTTTTAGATATTTAATATGATAAAATCATAACTCCAAAATAAACTCTACTTCAAAATAAAATTTTATGATATGATTTATAAATATATTGATATGGAAACAAAAATAAGCAATGTACAATTAATTTTATTTACCATAAATTATATATTTAATAAAATGTGTTGTTATTAATCCTATAACATCATACTAAAAAATAAAATAATAATAGATCTCTTATTATTTAAAACAATTTGTTAGATATGAGATTAGAAATTTTATTGTACATTAGTTTATATATATATATATATATATATATATATATATATATATATATATATATATATATATATATATATATATATATATATATATATATATATATTGGTCTAATGAAAATACGAGGAACGAAATTAAAAAAAAAGTGGAATAAAGTCTATAGTTTATAGTATAAAAAAAAATATTATTTTGATCCTAGTACGAGTGTGGTCTTACATTTTTTTGTGCAACAAAATTCGAGAATCTCAATTAAGTATTTGCTTGTGTATGGTTTTGTTTGTGTGTGCATTATTTTTATATCTATCTATCATGTTTTTATAGGTAAATTTACTTTCAATCAGCAACCAGTTATCAACTATTTTACCAAGTAATAGTTTATGATCAGTTGCCAACTATCAACTATCAATTAAACCAATGAGCTACGTTTGGTGCTATAATACACTACTTGTAAATTCACATAATTACTCATGTTTATTAATTAACAATAGGAGTGTTATATACTCGTCTGAATTATAACTTTAAGCTTTGTATCAGTAACGATGCTATGTCTACTATTATATCGTCCCAATGCCACAAAATACTATATATTTACTCAATTTATAGTTCTACCATAGTCTATATATTACCTTATACATTTATAATCCTTTAAAGGCTTAAGCCCATATTTTATAAAAAGACTATATTTTCAACTTCTTTATATTTCAAAAATTTTAATTGTCTTCAGTTATGTTTGGTTTCAAAAATTGATGTAAAATAAAAAAGAAAAGAAAATATATAGGAAAAAGAAAAGAAAAAATTAATTTACATATAGTAAAATATTTGTAATATTCGTACTTTGATATTATTTGTTTTCATCATTTCGAAATTCTTAAACTTAATTATATTTAATTTTCTACAGTTTTTTATTGGATAACCTAGCATTGAATTTTTTTTTTTTTATATTTCTTTTATACTGAATCAAATATAACTTTATATTGACTCAGATTGGGTGCAAATATCATGTCCACTACTAAGGGTCATATATACCTTTTCTCAATTATTATTTATATTTCTTAGAAAAGAGTAAAATTCTAATAGTAGTGGTCCACTAAATTTATCAAGCCCAACAGTGCACTAACTAATGCACCTAACAATATTATTTTGTTACATAAGTTAGTTGTGCACATGTGTATTATCAAAACCTTTTTGGGCTGATTCCCCTTTTGCGTGATAAGAATAATGCAATTAAACTTGGTCATAACGATACTCTCACAAGCAAATACAAAATATGAAATTTAATATTGTCATTTTGTTCACCATCTTTTCGGTGAAAGATCTATTTTATCATCTTATATTTCCTCTAAGATTGTGAGTAACATATTTTCTTACCAAACTATATTCAACAAGCGAATTGGACTTTTCAGTATGTTTGGTTTGTGTTTTCGAAACTTTCTTTAAATTATGGGAACACATTTGATTACTTGATTTTAGAAAGCTATCGATAGGAATAATTTTGAAAATATAGAGAACAATTTGAATTTAGTGTTTTTTGTCTCAAGAAAATAGTTTTCAAAACATAGGCAATATGTTCTGCGAAATTGTTTTTTTTTTGTATTTTTACGTATATTTTAGAGCAGCTAGAGCCGGCTTGTTACAGTATTTTTTAACTGTCTCGTTGTTTACAGAATAAAAATGGTGTTGAAGAAACAAAGCCTATAATTTCCCACTTAATTATCTCCATCCAAAGCATCATGAAATTTAGATAATAAAAATAGTTTTAAAACACTTCAAAAATTATATTATTTATGTTTTGCGAAATTATCCTCAAAATAGTTTTTAAGACAAAAACTAAACATAACCCACGTAATCTAAAAACTGTTTTTGTTCTCTAAATATTTTTTTGTGTTCTTCATTTTTTTTTTTTTTTGGTATTTTTCTTATTCTCCTTATTTTTCAAAACAAAAACAGTTTTGAACATACAAATATAATTTCCCACTTAATCTCCATCAGAAAGCATCTGGAATTTCAAAAAGAATGTTTCAACCATAAGATATGCCTTTCTTTTAGTATATTTATGGATTTTTCATTTCCATCTATTACTGGTCGAAAAGATAAAACCAAAAAACTTGGCCGGCTGCACCTGAATGAGCCAAAATACTCCCGGTAGCATCGGGCCACGTGTACGGCTCTGATCGATTGACTGGTCAAAGCAGCCGATCTCGTCATCTATAAAAAAATAGAAGAAAAATGGGACCCACCACCGTTTCTTGGAACTTATAGCGGCTCATCTTTTGTCGTTTCCGATAATAGCCCCCTATTATTTTTTAATTCTCAAAAATTGACCTTAATTTTTTGATAATATCATTGACGTCCCTCAGGTTTTTTTAAATTCCATGCATTCATTGAATTCATTGGTTGCCATGAACTTCGTTCCTTTTTTTTTTTCTTTTTTTTCCTTTTTTTTCTCTGGTTGAATCATATATTTTAATTAGGGTTAGTAAGGTTCAACATCATCAATATTAAACATTTGTTCGTGGTGTCAGCAATGACATCATTAAATTAATTTATAATCATTGATATCAATTTTAAAATTTCAAGGGTTTGAAAACATTAAAATAATAAAATGTTTTCAAAGGTTTAAATATGTTTAGATCCTTACGCATACATTTTGTATGCCGTAAAATTTTAATCATTAAAATGTTATTCATTATATCTCATTTTCGACACTTTAAAGGAAATGGATTTGATATTTAAATGAGTTTCAATAGAATTTAATGAGCATATTTTTGTTAGTGAAAGTTTTATTTTTTTGGGAGTGTCCTCTTTTAGATTGATAGGAAATGGTTAACAATTTGTTTTAATTGTCGGTTGATATTAATAAATTATTTTAATTGAATAAAAAATAAAATATTTTGATTTTCCTCCTCAACTAAAGAATAAATTAACATCTTCACCACATTTTACAATTAAAACCTTTCATATTAAATAATATTATATATATTTGAAACAAAAGCTTACTAAATTTTATTTGAATCAATCAAACACCCGAGTGTTATGACCAATCCAATGGATTTAGCCCATTAGGGAACAATTCTCTAATCAAAAGGTTAATCATGCTGTGATCTATTATTTAAGTAGATGTTTTAGTAGTTCACGATTTAATTAATTAATTTAATTAATTTTTTCTTTAACAAAATGATGATGATCTATAGTACCGCCTATCTTAGTATACCAAGTGAAGAAAAAAAATAGTTTTGTTAGCTCATACCTTAATTATCTCAAATAATCCAGACAAAGAAAAAATTGTTGGAGGTCATGCTTCTGCAAATACAACTTTATGATAAAAGAAAGAATCTAAATATATTTAATTAATATAAATTTATTAATTTTATAACAGTTACATGACATGAGAATGGTTTGAGAAAACTTTACCATTTTTTGAGATTTCTAAGATGACTCAGAAAACCTGGAGGGATATGGGAAAGTGATGAAATTGGAGAGAGTCAACACGGCTAGATCAAGAACACAAGAGTCTACAGAAGCAACTGGTAGCTCAAACCTCCTCGATTAATTAAATCCAATCTCCAGCTAGGATAACAGTTGTTCGGGTTTGAGCTGACGGCTGACTAGCCGAAATTGTGCAAAGGTCGAATGACCTATCAAGGTTTCATCCATGGTGGGTTGGAAGACTGATATGGGGGGAGTGTGAGGGAATAGCAGACCTGTTAGGCTGTGATTGTTCCTTAATTTGTTCTATTATAGGAACTTGCAGGAGTTTCTTGGTGTTCTATTTTATAATTTTTTTATTTTTCAGTTCCATTTGATTGAATCTTCTGGTGGAGAACTGCCTATATTGTAAACCAATTTTGCTCAATTAGGAAAAGATCTTACAATAGAATAAGTTAGGGATAGGGCCTTGTATATGCTGAACATAGCTGCATTATAATGCTATTGAATTGAATTAAACTGGTTTCTTTAGTATGTACCTGAATAACAAATTATTTTTCATAAGGACAAATTTTTTGTTTCAATATTTCCTGATAATTCAGCTTTGGTTAATATATAAAAAGCCTAGTGCTTTGTTTGTTGAAGACAAATAGGGTTTCAAATTAATGGTAAACAAAGAGAGAATGTTCTGTGAGAATCAGTATTTCATCTCACAGCATATGAAAGAAGGATTCAGCTAGCTATTTCCCTAGAAGGAATGCAAAAACAAGATCACAACTATGCCATCGTTCATTTTGAGGATGGCATTATATGTTGCATTGTGATTGACTACTAAGAATATTAACCAGAGATGCTCTAAATCAAGATGGCAGATTAAGAAAGTTAGGTCAAACGGCGCCTTATTCGACCATAGACAACGTGTACCCGACAAGTGGGTGAAGCGAACAAATTTTTGGCATTGAAGAGGGACTTGGAGAAAGTGAACATGTTCCTGAATTTCCATTGCTGATGCATGATTCCCCACTATGATTTTTACTAAATTATTTGCTTTCATATTACATAAAATAAGAGCTTTATCTAGTGGTCCACATTTCCTTAATGCAGGTTTTGCGGATTCTCTTTCAAGAGTTTATAATTAATTGGTGTGTTAGACTTTCAAAGATTTAGAGCTAGGGTTTTGCAAAATTTGGTGACACTAAAGTTCAAAAAAGTAGAAGCCATTTGTCGTTCGCCATTGTTGAAGTTTACTTTTGCTCGAGGTGATTTAACTATTCACGCAAGGTAGGGTCCATTCGCGCCAGCGACTTACCATCGCAATGTTATAATACAAGGGGTGAGTAATTTATAATTGGGGTTTATCAACTATGACATGAATCCATGTGAAGGGGGCCTCCCATGTTGCTACCTGCTCTAGGATCCTTTCGGAGTGTCATGAAAAACAGCCACACAGGGACATTAGCACGGTGGTTGATCTTAGCTATCCAACTAAAGTTGCGGTAGTGTGCTTACTTTTCTAATCCTTCATAGATATTATAATGGTGGTAGGCTAATTATCATATACTGCATTTGTGTCTTCCTTACTATGCTCATCACTCTAATTAAATTCCTTATTTCTTAGAGATATTTGTGGAAATGCAAAATACCAATTCATTCAGAAAGATATGAAATATTCAAGGAATGATAATATATATGATAACATTAGTTTTCGATCTACAATGAATAATTGTAATTAATTTCGTATCAATCTCCATCAGACCATGGTGCTGAAAGATGGAGCCAAAAGGGAGGAAGATGGAATTCACCGACAAACGTTTAATCACTTTTCAAAGTAGCTTTCAAGTGCATCAATTCTGATTTTTCATAGGATTTGAAATAAACTCCTTTGATAAAGTTTATAGATCATTATGTTACTGATACATTGTTCCATCAAAAAGCTAAATTAAGGTGCTTCAATTGTCGTCCATTTGGCTTTTGCTTCCTTCACTAGATGATAGGATACATTAGATGGCTTTCTTTGCTTTGTGGATAATGCCGACAAAAGAAGGAAACATAAGAGAACTCCTATTCACCAATTAATTCAGTATTTAATTCAGTATACGAACAAAACCGGCTAGGTTTAGCCCCACTGATTAGAATAATATTGTTTATATAATAGATAACACACTCTCAGATCAAGGCTGATAAAGAAAACCTATGATCAAGTCATTTCCATCAGGGAAAAGCATCCAATACTTTTCTTTTGCTTAATTAGCATCTTAACCAAGCAGCTTGGCGTGAGATGTGAGATTGGGGTAATCTAGGCAGAAGCTCTCTGCAGTCCCATTCACCATTAAATGGACATCTGGAATCAACTTACCAGAGAAGAAAGGCCTCAATAATTGAGATAGCATCATGAACTGATCCTTCCACTGTCCGCATCAGGGATTTGCCTTTCTATCTTACTTTCTCAAACATGGTTTACCCTTTATGGTCACATCATGCTTTATTTACTAATTTTTATCTTAAGTATATTCAGAAAAAGGAAAAATTTATATTAGATTACTTAATTCATTCAACAGATTTTTGGTCAGTCCACAAGATGAACAGTTCAGGCGAAACTAAACATATAGCAGTGAGTGCTTGAGGTCATTCTTGAAAGGACATACACTTTAAACTTGTTCAAAAGGAGCTGGTACTACCTGCTTAATAAAAATTTTAGTCCTTACAAGATTGTGAACACTAACTGGTCCCATGATGCCTCAACAAATTAGACCATTGATGTTTAACCTAGCTAGTGGCCATAAGAAATCATTGTTGCTGAATTGAAACCGAGAAGACCACCTTAATGTTATATATACTCAGCTAAACCCACCTAAGTTGATCATCACGAAAGACAGTACAGGAAAGACCACATATTTTGAGTCCTGAAATATGATATTGTTTTATATAAGCATGTGACAAAAGAATAAGATTACTCCTGGATTTTGAGTATAAGTAGAGATCAACAGCAAAAGAATTAACTGCTGTGAAAGAATAGAATCAACTACGGAGTTTAGGCTTAATTAGAGCATTAGTTGTTTGTGGATCTGAATATTGATGAGAATTGATGGAGTGATTGGCTATTCAAGAATCCATGGGCACTAGCAGCATTTATATTTTTAACATTCACCATGATCATATTAATTAACAAATTTAATCACCGCCATAGGATTCTGAAACAATTTGCGGAATCCTTATCTTTGATCTAGGGTTTTTTTACAACTTTTCACCATTGTACTAGGGTGTGATTTTGTATTTTTCACAGTCACTAAGCTGAGCAAATGATTGTATTAGTAACTTGAACAGATTATTGACATGAACTTAGCATATGCATCTTTCTACCTTTTATTTTTTGTTGACTGGGTTAATTAAGATTAAATCTTCTCCCACATGATGCCATTTATATACAATGTTGTTGTCAAATTAATGACCATATACTTCCTTTGTCACATGGCGCGGGCGTTAACGTGAATAGTAGCATCAGTACACACTTTAATGCACAATCTGCCCCAAAAAATTAATTTTTGATATGTATATAGAAAGGGTCAACTTCTTTTTTTGCCTGGGAGGACATGAGGTATTTGAGGGGGTTAGTGTATATCACGAGAAGAAACATGCTCAAATTATTACACACAGGACTAATCTTCATTTCAAACTGGGATATATCGGAGCCGTTAAGTTTTTATACATAACATGGAGTAAGGGTCGAAACTTTTTAAAATATGAGATCTTTAGTTAAGTTAGAAGAGACCTCAACCAACTCATCTGCATGTTTGGTGGTAGGGTCAACTTCTTTAAACATCCATTTCGAACAGGATTTATTAGTGATTACTTGTGGAAATCTTGTGACATTGAATGGTTGTGGTGGCCTTTTTTTTTATAACCATAGAAGTCCGGGCTAGTATACGCGCACTGATGTCGCTAGAAAGACCTGAACCAGTGACAATTGGAGAGCAAACCAAGGCTTTGACTAACCCTTCAGTAAGTAAATAGAGTTTTTGCTATTGTTCATAGGCTTATAGAGGCAAAAATTTTCAAACCCTAAAAAAAAATTTGAAAAGATGAAGGTCAAATGAACCTTGCTATAAAATTATGGGAGCACTAAAATTAAATGAATCGATGTGGGGTGCAGTTTCATTAGTTCAATTGGGAGTAGATTAAATAATGCACATCCACTTATTGGATTTATCATTTGTTTTCTTCTATCTTTATTGTTGTCGGGAGATCCATCCACCATTTCAACTGCCTCTCCCATTATTATAGGGTAGTAATGTCCATATATGCATCTCCCATTTGTTCATAAAGAACCATATTCTTGCCAATTCTACCAAAACTAAGAACCCCTCTCATCAATTATATTGTTGAATCAAAATGCTTGAGCAAACCCTAGAACTATTCTTAACCAGAACATTTTAAAGTAAAAGATGGATTTGGGATCTCTACAACAACCGAGTGTTATCGGGGTTCAAACCCCTAGAAAATGCGGTTGTGTTATGTGGTAGAGTCTTGTCAGCTCTTACATAGTCAAAAATCTCGACTCATCTGGGGATTAAGTCGATATATTGTAGCTTAAAGACATCTTTTGTGTGTGCACGGGACTACTCAGGACACCTTATGGTCTTACAAAAAATACCCTAGAATTGCCCCTAGATCACCCACTTTCTCTATAATGGGTGGATATGTTTATTTCTTGTAAGAGATTTAACCTAATATATAACCCTAGATCTTCCTAAAATATCCACTTCTTTATTTACTGAAGTAGAAATTGACAGAATGGACCCTAGAGGGGTAGTGCAAATACAAGATAAGAACATAGGTCTAGAAATCCATCATCAACAAAAAAAAAAGAAAAAAAAGGTAAAAGGACATATATAACAACAAGTAAAACCAAGGATCTTGAAGAACAAAGAAGAAAGAAGGTACTGATAAAAATTTATATGAACAAAAGAAATCATAGCATAAGGTAGATTATCCTTTTTTTTAACTGGCAGGCTTGGTTTTTATCCCTTTTTTTATAGTTTTTATTTTGACAAGAATCTTGATGACCCAAACCCAGCTATGAAGATCCCAGAACAGTAAATTAAATTGAATTAGCATGTAAAGAAAAAAAAACCTCTGAAAGATGAAGCCACTACAGGAATAGTACTGCTAAAACATATAGAGCAGGAGAAAAAGGACTAAACATTATGTGTGGTAATAAAAATTAGGAAGGAAATTAAATAAGAAGAAATATACAGATACTGAACCTTGATGAGTCTCTCTTTTCCTTGTTACACTACAACATTAGAAGACACAAAAATCTCTCTCATATTATTGAATTTTTGTATCTTCTAGTAAGGCTGGCCTTGTGTAGCACAACCTTATGAGCATCATGGTTCAGCTGTCCACCATTGGAAACAAATTTGTATGCAAATTATAAACCGGCATGGAGGAAGGGTCCGCCATCCCCTGGTTACCGCTGCTCCCCACTTCCCTTAATTCCGGCGGTGATCCACCACCGCCGCCGCCACCTCCCACCGCCACCGAGCTGCTCCTGGACTTGCTGCCGGCCTCTTCTTCCTCTTCTAAAGGGAGCCTCTCGTATGTAGCATTGGAGAAGGTAGCTGCAATCACCATAACCGGGCCGGCGGCTATGGGCGGAACCACCACGCTACCGCCGGCATTCAGGCTTGACCGCCAGCTAGGTATATGGTTAGTCCGGTGGAGCCCGGCGGAGCTGGTCCCGGGAGGAAGGCGCCGGTTAGGGACAGAATTTCGAAGCGGCCGTGAAGGGCCATAACTGCACCGCCGGGTGCGGAGGGCTGGCGGAGCGTTACATTCATGACTGTCCCACTTGCTGGCACGCAGACATACTTGCTGCCGCCGCCTGCGGAGTGGAGCAGTGCTTTCTGTGATGTCGGAGCCGTTTGCCACCTCCATAACGTGGCTGCGCAGGGCGTTAGGGCTGTCCCTTGTGACAAAAATCGGAGGTTTTGGCTTGTTCTTGGAGCCGGGAGGCCGGCCCCTTGGCCGGCGCGTAGCCACTTCAATTGCACCCTCTCTCGGCTCATCACTTTCAACCTTTCTCGTCTTCTTCGTCTCCTCCACCTCCGCTCCCGCTTCCTCCATTTTCATTCATGGATATTCCCAGATCTGGTTTCTTCATTGCAGGCAAAGCTGATGAGGTATCCACTCCTTGCAGACCCACCTGCCCGGCCCACCAACGGTTCGCCATGTTTCTGATTCAATAACAGAAAGGACTACAACTTACAGAGAAAAAAAAAAACAATCAAGATCAAATCGCTGACGGTTTTGTTTCTGCAGGTCTTCTCATTTCCTGATCATCCACTGTCCAAAAACACAAAGCTAGAACCAACAACAGGCTTTGAGTCTACTTCAAGTGAGATCAAGATCAAACAGGGGCCACCAAGTAGGATCCAACCTTAAACAACAGAGAAAAAATAAAACCAAGAGTGAGACACCTCCAAAATGAAAGCCCAACCTAACTGCTTAGACGAAAATAAGCAGAGATGGAAAAAGTAGAAAAGAAGAAGAATACTGAATAGTCCCCCCTTAGGTTTTCTGGGTGTTAATTATGGATGTTTGGTTTTGGGGGAGGTCTGGTTGTTTCTTTCTTGGTGTTTTTGGTCTCTCAAAGAAATGTATCTTTGAGAAATGAGAAGGTGACCTTGGAAATTAGGGTTTTTGTGGGGTCGCGTGCGCGTGAGTTGGTGAAACACGTCCATCTCTCATCCCCGACATATCAAGTGATCAAACGGATGCTAAAGATGGGGAAGGGATTATTATAAAAAGTACAAAATAAAGAAATATCCTCTTACACAAACCCTTCTACTTTCCTCTTTTCCCACTCTCTCCCCTAATGTTTTCCAATTCTCACTCACCCCCTCTTCTTCAACTCCTCTCTTATGGGTTGGTAACCTGTTGCTTACCTTCCTAGATGTTTATTTACCAATTTTTCTGATGCATATTTTTTTGATAATCATGGGTGTTTAGACCAATTTGTGCTCATTCGGTAATTAATGGGTCACTGAACTTAATAATGGGATGGGACTCGAATTTGTAAGCCGTCAAGATTAATTTAGGGGTATAAGCAGATGAGCTCTTCGAGTTCGAGCTCATAAAATACTTGAATTTGACTCACGTCGAGCTCGAGCTCAGTATTAGAATAATTTGTCGAGTTCCAGAATAACAATAATTGACTCAAGCTGCTTATCAAGCTTTACTATTTTATTATTTATTAATCGAATATCATAAGTTTAAATTTATTCGAACTTAATCGAGTCAAGTCGGATTCAAGTATAATTATTTATTAATGTTTAAATTAATTCAAGCTTTGTCAAGTCAATTTTAGTAGTTCGACTATTTTTCGAGTCTAGTTTCAAATATCTGTAAAAAAAGCTCGATCGAGTTCGAGATTTGGAGTTTTTGTAGTGGAGTTGAGTTGAGACTTTAGCTACATATCGGCTATTCAAATAACGCCTTAGGTTAGACCATTTAGACTATTCTTCATGATTAAAAATAACACTTAAGGGGGCGAAAAATAAAATATTTTGACCCTCTCATGAAAGAAATTCAAATCTAATTATATAATTTATTTTATATGGACTTTTTATTTATATTAATTAATTTCTTTTTTTAGGTGTATTTTTTTCTTAAATATTATCATTAATCTAAGAAGAAAGAACCAACAAGACGGATTATGTGGTCAATCTAATCATTTCCTCTTACACTTCCATTGCTTTGCAGATTGTCATGGATTTCATAATTCAAGTTATAATAATAATATTAATTAGTTTTCAAAACTGTAACTTAATGATGGGGTTTTCTTTCACATTAAAACATGCATGCCTCAAGTGACATTTAAACATTAAATGGGAGACTCAGTTCAGTTTCGTAACAATAAATGAACAAAGAATTAAAAGTGTGTAACAGAAGATAATATTTAAGTAGCATTACTTTTGAAGATTACAAGTTAGTATTTTTAGTCTTTTTTCCCCACGTGAAAACATGCAGCAAATCATGTGACAAGTTAAAGAAAGTAACAAAGTAAAGCTCAGATTAAATATTCTCCCATCAAGACAAATCTCAACCTAATCAAGCTTGGAGTTATAGAAAACTTTAATCCTAGTTAGGGTTTGAGTTAGGTTATATATCACATATTCGTCTTTTAATGATGCAGTACAAGCTCTTTAATTATTAATCAGATATGTTTTATGTTAATTAAATAAAATGTGTCTTTGAAAGAATCACTTTTAAATTTTTGGTGAGAAAATGTTCAAATATACAGTAAAATATTATAAAAAAGATAATAATTTAGAGAATTGGCTATATTGTAGTTATATTAACCAAATTTTGGGTAGACCCAAGAAAGTAGACTGATGAATTAAGTATAATTTAATTTCAGAAACAATATCTTTGGCTGTTACATGCAACCAGGCACGTACCCAGATAAATTGCAAAGGTTTCTCTAAGTGCTAACAGTGACATCACCATGCATGTGATTTTGTATGGATTCTCAACTCTCAACAGTAATGCACAATAACAGCTCTCTTCTTTCTCAACATGTGTCTATTTTCTCACTCTACTTTCTGGTCTTGACTTTCATTTTTCTTTAATTAGTTTCATTTTCTACACCTTACTTATAGAATAATTAATGCTCCACGTACAATTCCCAAAATCTAACAATTGCTGTTATCCGGAAGAATTTAAGTACCTAATAATTAAGATGATGTTAAGATTAGTGTGCTTGACTTTGTGGTTGAGATTGCAAGGAAGAGTCCACGAGTAACAGAATTTGTAAGAAAAAAAAAAGGGAATTATTTTGAAATACAAAAAGAGGGAGGGGTCAATGAAGACCACCTTAATGAAAATTTTAGGTTTTATTTTAAAAATAAATAAAAAATAAAAGCGTGATTATATCAAAATACCGTTTGATAACTAAGAACTTATTTAGTTCATATTTTGAAATTATTTTATGTTACCGAAAATAAGAAAAATAAGGGAAAATATTGAGAACGAGTGTGGTTTCCATTTTTGCTTTTCACGAAAATACATAAGCAAATAATTTGAATAACGAACGAGTTTTAAAAAAATATCAAAAATTGTATTCTTGCTAAATTTTAGCATCTCGATACAGTTTTAAAAGCATAAACTAAGTTTCAGTAATCTTATCTCTCACCAATTTCTTACTTCATTTTAACAAAAATATTTTTATTATTTTATTGTAAAAATGATCTTTTATTTTCAAATACACATGAAATTGAAAATTAAATTTTATCAATTCACAGAAAAACATGATAATGGTTAGATTTATAAATTCTAAAATTTATTTGAGGTCTTCTAATTAAATACTTCAAAATAAAATTGCTTGTATTTCGAATAGAAGGGGTGGAGAGAGGCAAATTCTACTGACCCCACCATCTTTTCATGCTTCATCATTATTTATACCTTTCCTTCTTTTCCAACACCTCGCTCTTGGTATTTGGCTTCCACCATCTTTCCATGCTTCTTTTCTTAGTTCCTTCAAAGGAGGAAGCCATGACCTATACTCCAACTGTAATTCTCCTTTCTTGACTAAATTTGGCTAGAATTACCTACCAATGACTTACTTGATTGAGAGTAAGACAAGAATCAAGAAGAAGAAAGAATTAGGCATTAGTTTGTACCTTTTTCTCTCAAATTAAATATTCACTTATTAAATCAATATTGGAATATTTTATTTTCTTAGAAATTGTTAAGATCATCTTTCCGAGAATTAAATAAACTATAGAATTAGTCACAAAATAATATTATTCTATAGATTCAAAATTTAGAGTGGAAGAATAAAATAGTTACAAAAATCAACTCAAATATATATATTACTTTAGATTTTTTATATTTGCTCTTCTATATTTAAATTAAATAGTTCAAAATATATAAAGTTTTAATAATTTTTAATTATATTTGACTTTGGTTCATACTTTTACAATAAAATCTTATATAAAATATTTATCTGCTTAACATTTAATTTTAACCCTGATACATTTGAGAAACCCAATGTAACCTCCACAAATTTGAGAGTAAATAAATGGTCCTTGAATGTGCCAAATTTTGTCCCCTTAAGATGTAGTTTGCAATTAATTCGTCCTGGAATATTTTATAATTGTAATTAGTGTTACCCTAAACTTTGATAGTTTTGTGACTGCATATCATAATCAATGACCACATGTAATTTCAATGGGTAATTTCAATATTCAATTACATACAATGAAATGATTATTCGAAGTTTACCTTAACTTCTTGTATCATTAATCATTTTGCATGCACCCAAGTTTAGAGATTCGTTTTTTAAGGATTACATTTATATTTGATAAAGAATTTCTAATAATGCTATGGTTATCATAAATATTTGTTAAAGTTGGGTTGATCTAAATATTTTCTAATATGACTCGAAAGATGTTGGATGTGAAGATTTATAAGTATATAAGCATGGACAATATCCAATTGGTATGAAATCTTTTGAGGAAAAAACCCAAAAACAAAACCATGAAGACTTAAAATGGGCAATATGATACCAATGTGAATGAGGATGGGTCCATACGGTTTTCCAACAAGTGGTATCAGAGTCGGGTTTACCTTAACCTACGGAGTTTAAAGTAAAAACAATTCATTTAAAAAAATACACATGAACTTCTTTTGAAATATTTACAAAAGCAATCTTTTTGTTTTTTAAAACCGCAATCACCAACTGTGGTTTTAAGTTAAATTTAAAACTGCATTTACCAATTGCGGTTTTAAGACTAATTTTCAAAATTGCAATTGATGAATACGGTTTTAAGGTTAATTTTTAAAACCGTAGTTGATGAATCGGTTTTAAAAGTAAAAAAAAATTACTTTTGTAAATATTTTAAAAATAAGTTTGTGTCATTTTTTTTTCTAACAATGAATTACATTTATATTAATCTCCATCTTGTATCATTAATCATTTGCATGCACTAAGTTTAGAAATTCGTTTTTTAAGGATTACATTTATATTTGATAATAAAAAAATTCTAGTAATGTTATGGTTACTATAAAATATTTGTTAATGCTAGGTTGATCTGAATTTTAACTAATCTAATTCGAAAAGTTTCACATTGTGGTATCTAATGAATTTTTAGTGTTATGTAATGATAACAGAAGAGGTGGAGCCTCACTAGTCCCCATGGCATGTCTATAATATGATGAATTTTAAGGTTTTCAAATTTTAATGTTTCCATTAAAATAGTAATATCCCACTGTTATATTCTTTATGAAATAGTAGATTTATTCTCTTCAGGAGATTACACATAAACACCATGTTCTTGTTTCATTTTTCTTTTATCTATTCTTTCTAATAATATTTTATAATTTGTTCCACATTTTTCAAAATTAATTATTTTAAAATAAAATACAACTTGTAGTAGGGTGGAAAATAAAGAAGATGCAAGGATGGCCACTTGCTGAAGTTGTCCCATAAATGGGATTCAGAAAAGAAGACATAGTGACAAAGCAAAAATGATTGTTTAAAAAATATTTATCATGTGTTTTTATGTTTAATATTTACTAGTATTAAATTTGCTGAGGATTTTCTCTATTCAACTTAAAGAAATGTTTTTACCAATAAAAAATTATTTTATTTTATGTACTTTAACTAATACAATAAAATATTGAGACGATGAAATGATGGCACGGTGCAATACCACTTTTCGTGTGCAATTCAGCTGGCATGAAAGAGAAAGAAAAATGTCAATCGATAAGACATCTATGGATTGTCTTTTATTTCATTTTTATATTTACTAGCTCGTGATAGCATAAGGACATGTATGTAGAGTTGGTCCATTAGCTCCTTTCAAACATAAATGGAAAGATTAAAATATCATGAATTAATTGTGGTTCACTAAAATGTTGAAATATAGAAACATTTATATATTCAAATAAAAAATATTCGTGTGATGGAAAGTAATCAAAATTCATATAAATTTTTTTAAAACTTTTGTTGGTGATGTAAGATTTTCATAAAGTGGGCTTTGTGGTGGGATGCTTGGATTTATTCGGTCCCAATTAATTGAGATTATAAGGTTTAATAAATCGTATAGGGCAGCGGTGAAATTTGAGGTATGGTAGCCGTAATGGAGGCGTGGTCGAGCTGATAAATAGAGGAACAGGGGAGTCACTCCCGGCCACTGGGATCGTCTGATTCATTCGCATACGGTCGGTGGCCTACAACCCAGGTGGGAGGCGTTCTACGTCATTAGTGTCGTGAGGGCCATTTGGGAAGATGCGAATCTTGAGATCGTTCTTTGCAGGTTTATTAATTAAGCATCAAAGCTGAAATGTGGTTCAAATCAATTATCACGATTCGGTTTTTCTCCACATTATTATTATCTTTGTGTTATAACATGGTAATCTATGTTGATTTAAGCGTATCCCTCCGGTTAATTGCTCCAGGCCGTGGTAGTTCAAATTCAAAACATAAGGAGTGGAGAAATTTTTTAAGTTTATTAGTCAGACGTGTCCCGGTTTAGTTTCTACAAATCCAAAAATGAATATTTTATATTTGGAATCTACTCGGCAGACGATCGGATCGGTGGGTAACTACGTCGCCGGTGGCTGGGCCCGCGCCCTCCTGCGCCGCCACGCGCCTGCAGCGCGTGAGGACGACGGAAGGGATATCGGTTCTATAATCCCAATGGAGGCACAAGAATTGTGGAATCCTGAGACAATTTAAGTTTTGGAGTTTGATGTGGCGAAGAAAGTATGCTCACATACTATTGAGGATGATAGTACGATTGGGTAAAGTGGTATCATGTCTCTCCAGCAATCGGATAATTGTGGAAACTCCACACACCATATTGAACTGTTGAGACTCGGGATCTGTTGTCGTGGCGACTCTGATGAAGTTCATCAAGGCTCAGTGCAGGATGTATTTATTGTCTCCAGTGGGAGATCCATAGGGAGAGACGATCCCGGCAATACCATGATTTATTTAGTCTATATAGGAGAGCAAGACTACAATATCGGTTAATGATTGACCGATAACTTATAGGAAGTTGTTGCTTGTCGCCGGTCGGAGCTATGGTTGGATGTGAAGTGAAATTCAATCATGAGGCATAATGGAGTTTGGGAACTTATTGAATTACCTGATGGTCATAGACCCATTGGTACAAATGGGTGTATAAGACTAAAAGGAACTCACAAAGGAAAGGTTGAAGTTTAAAAGCCCGGGGTTGGTAGCCAAGGTTTCACTCGGAGAGAAGGGAGTGGCGCAAATGACGCACTATCGGTCTCTTCTAAGATTCTTCCCAGGTGATCATGGCATTGGTTGCTCATTTGAGTATGGAGTTACACGGATGGATGTTAAAGCGCCTTTCTCAATGGGAGCCTTAATGAGAGAGTCTATATGATGCAACATGAAGGTTTTGGCAAATGATTCGGGTAAACTTGTGTGTAGACTGAAAAAGTCTATTTATGGCCTTAAGCAAGCTTCTAGACAATGGTACTTAAAGTTTCACAGTGTTGTTGCTTCATGGTTTTATTAGGAACAAAGTAGATCAATGTATATCTTTGAGTCGGTCACGAGGAAATTCATTTTCCTAATACTCTATGTGGATGATATCCTGCTATGGCTGATGACAGTTTACTTGCATGAGACAAAGCGGATGTCAAAGAACTTTGATATGAAGGACCTTGGTGGCGTCTTTTGTCTTTGGGCATTGAGATTCAGGGAGATGGTTTCTTGCGGACTATTGGGTTTATGTCGAGGAGGGCATATGTTGAAGTCATTTTAGAAAGATTCAACATGTGCCCATGATGTAAGTAGGGGTGCTCGCATCACGCCAAAGGTGATAAGTTAGTCTGTCACAATGTCCCTCATTGTGGATATTGAGAGAAACCCCGAATGAAGGAATGTACCTTATGCTAGTGCACTTGGGAGTATTATGTATGCTGGTATGCACTAGAGCGGATATTGCGCTGCAAACGGGACTTCTAGGCGGATATCGATTGAATCGGGACACGATGTTTGGGGTTGCTGCGAAAGAAGGTTATGGGAATACTAAAGAGGACAAAAGACTATATGTGATTTACAAACACATGTTCGGGACACGCAGCTAGTTGGGTATTGATTCGAGACTTTCTTTGGATGTCGGGATGAAAAGAAGTCAACAAGCGGATTTATATCTTTAAGTTAGCGGGAGGTGCGGTATCATGGAAAGTGAAAGCAATCAATTGCATCCTACACCATGCAAGCGAGGTTTGTAGCATGCTTTTCGACAACTACTGAACGCAATTTGGCTCCGAAACCTCATTAAGGAGTTAGCACGTATTTGATTTTGTGGATAGGCCCATACAGTTGTATTGTGACAATAACTCTGCAGTGTTGTTTATTACTTGACAACGAGAGGTCTCGAGGTCTAAGCACAGCTGAGTCAAGTACTTGACTATAAAGGAAAAAGTTCAAACCGGTGACGTTGCAGTGGAGCATATATCAACAGATGATATGATTGCAGATCCACTAACTAAAGACCTTCGCCCTTGTGTATTTGATCGACATGTCATTAACATGGGCTTAGGAGTATCATGGGATGCAGCCAGAAATTAGTGGGAACTATTAAGTTTTATGTATTGCTCTTTATGAAGGGTTGAATCAATTTTATTACATTTTTGTAATAATTGAATTTGTATCCAACTCTTTTGCATTCAATAAGGTATTTGAATGTAGGTTTATCGAGTTAGTCTGAATAATTGTTGAAAATCTCGAGGCATTAATGTAAACCTTAGTACAGGGCTATGAGGCGTTCTTGGCATTGTATATGACATGTTTTTATTACACATAAAGTAAAGTTACCTATCAAGGTAACACATATACAGGTTCGTTGGAACCATGATGGATATTCTCTGGTGACACTAAGTTTTGTGACATAAGGAGAGAGAATTTGGACTAACAAAATGGATAACACATAGTATCACTCATTATGAGGTATTGTCCATTTTAAACACACTACCATATTGAATCCATATCGGTAAAGTTGAAAGCACTTGTGACCGTGGAGAACTTGCGGAATTTTGTACAATTACACGCCATGATTGATTAATTGAGACTTTATGGGATCGGATTGACTAATAAGAATAATCTCTAGACCAATATAAAGGTGCGCACCACGGAGTTTGTTTCAATTAATATAGCCCAGTGGGAGAATGTAAGATTTTCATAAAGTGGGCTTTATTAATTGGGGTCGCTGGATTTATTCGGTCCTAATTAATTGAAGTTATAAGGTTTCTTAATAAATCATATGGGGGCGGCAAGTGTGGGGTACGAGTATGGCGGCCAGTAATGAGGAGGGCAGTGGTCGAACTGATAAATGAAGGCTCGAGTCTCCCAAACCACAAGGATACAATAATTCATTCTGCATCTGATTCGAAAGGAAATTATTTTCTCTAACCAGTGAGAGGCATTCTCATTAAGCCAGTGTCATCAAGGGGCCATTTGGGAGAAGATCTTGAGATCTTGAGATCGTTCTTTACGAGTTTTATTAATTAGCATCAAGCGACCATGGATTCGTCAATTATCTGTTCAGTTTTTCTCCATTATTATTACCGCTGTGTTCTAACATGGTAATCTAGGTTGATTTAAATGTATCCTACGAAAATTAATTTATTTGAATTTCATTTCAATATACATAATGATAATTAGAAAATGTGTGTGTGTGGACGTGTCAAAATTAAAGTGTTTTTTAAACTAATATTGCGTCAAAAATCAAACTTCTAATTAGATGAAAAATAGGTTACATGGTTCCTTTAACGGTTCACGGAATCTAAGTAAAAAATGCCCGATATTTAAATTGAGCAGGAATAAATTGAAAGCATAAAAAATTGTTGTAGAAATTGTTGAAGAAGCTAGCTATAGAAATAGTTGGAAAAAATTGTTGTATTTCACTAAAAAGCTGAAATGACAAAGTATTGTAAAATAAATAAACTTAAAGAATTATACTAAATATTATTTGAAGTGATTCATTGTATTGAAAGATTAGTTGCTAGTTTCTTCCTCCTGAGAGCTCTTTCCTTTATATGAGTCCTTAAATAAATGAGTCAAATCTTATATTTTTCTACTCCTCCCCACCTCCTCAAGTAACTACCACGTCTCCATTAAGATTTGTTCATCAAGTTTCTCCACCACCTCAAGCAATTGTCCACGTCTCTCTATTAGAAGCTTACTCCCCAAGGTTTTCTATTTTTCTTGCCATGATTTCTTGAAGAATCACCATTATCTTACGTTGGTCAATCTTGAAAAATTTTAAATTTTCAAAAATATCCTGTGTTTTTTACATGGGCTTTTTAACTAGGTTTAGGCTTATTTCAATTGAATTTTTAACCTTGGACTTGGGCTCAGGCCTAAATAAACATTGGGTCATGCCAAATTAAATTTGGGTACAAACAATTGCCCCTAGCATATATTATGGCCAAGGTCATATTGTATACATTAAAAACTCAAATATCCTTTTCTTGGCCTCATTCTCACTATGAGGGCCTATTATTAATCACTACATGTATTGTTTTAATTTGAATTAAAATGTTCACAAGACCTACTTTGTTTCTTTAACAAGGGATAGTAGCAAAGTGCAATTATTTGGAGAAATGCATGTATTTAAACATTCATTTAAAAACACACTTTCTTAACTCAAAACTTAGTTTAGTCTGATTTCAAATGTTTCCACCATTATTTTTGCCTTAGGCTTGTTGGGCCTTTATAAGCCATAGGGTCAACATGATCTTTTGAGTGATGCCCAACATCTCCCACATGGTAGGAAAATATTTATGAAGATATTTCTTATTGATGACCCTCTTGTGTGGGCTCTCCTTGTAGATTTAACATTGAATGTGTTTTTGTCATTTTTACAATAGGCTTTCAAATATCACCTTCTATGGCCCGCTTCCTTAGAGGGTCCAATGGTGATCCCCTTGTAAATGTTGGCTTCATCACGTAGGTTGTTTCTCTTTCACTTCCTACAAGACTTTTCTCAATCTCCTTTGACTTGAAGAAAAATAGCAAAGTTAGAGATGTAAGACCCGAGAAAATTCAAATTTCTGGAAAAAGGGTAAAATCGTAATTTCGGTAAAAACCCGAAATTTTTCTAGATCTCGGATGTGAAAGCCAGTTTCACCATTGGAATCGATCTTTGCGAAATCTAGCTAACACGTCAATTTCGTCGAATTACAGGGCGGTCGAGATTTACTTGCGTTTGAGCATCGCGTTTCGGGTGACATAAAACAACATGTGATGTGACGAAAGTCACCTATAACATGTAATCATGTGACTTATGTTGCATGAGTAGAAAAATGATGGAAATGGACGGCAGAGGTAGTGCCAAATGTCAAAAATCCAAGAGTGAGGACATTGATTAGCATTATTGAATTCAGTTAAATGATAATGAGCGAAATACTCAATAGTGTCGTCTCACTACAGTGAAAGGAAAGAAAGCGTGAAATGAAGGAGGGGAGATCACATTAGCCAATTATTTTTGTATTTTAGTGAGAGAGTATCAAGCTTCTCTCTAGATTTCTGGCTAATCCGATCGTCGGATTCCTTTGGAGTAAGAAGGAAAGTCGTTCTACGAGGAGAGGGCAACGCGTAGGTACCGGTTTCTTAGAGTTTCGGAAAACTCCATGAGGTAGGGGATTTATCCTACTTGGTTTATTTTCGATTTAAGTGTTTTATTTGATGATTCGGGTGATTTGAGGCCTTAAACGGCCGTTTGATCTGTCCCAAAACTTGGGGCCAGGGTGGAAATTCTTTTAGCTCATTTGGGCCCGGTCGGTCACGGTCCACGGACTGTTTAAGACTTAACAGGGTACAAATTATTGCTATAAATTATGCCGATGTGTATAAAGCGGAAATGGCCATGAATTTTGGGTTTCCGCAATGGGTCGATGTTGGATGATGGTTGTGAGCAGTAACGGGGTTTTTCTGTTTATGAATAGTGTTCGAAATAAATTTTGTGAGAAAAATGTGTTTGGTTGAGTAATTCAAATCGAATTGATGCGTGGTTGTAATTAGCCCAGTGACCATTTTTTGGTGTAATGGATTGTGAAATTGCATAACGTGTTTGTGTGATTAATTATGTAAATGTATATCATGTTATATATGTTGCGTGTTATATAAATTAATATTAGAATTGGCATCGTGCATTATATGCACTAGGGCACCACTAGACGATATTAGGAGTGTGTGTTTATAGGATCATTGCATATGCACTTGAAGTTGGGAGAAGTAACCCATTTAGGGTGATTCAGTACTAGGCATTAGCTGCTTTTTGTCGAGAATATATTGTTGGTACGGGAGCGTACGAGGAACGGCTCATCTTAGAGGCCGATTTTGAAGAAAGCGGGCTGTGAAGCTTTGATGTTTTGGATAATATGTATTAGAATTGTAAATTTTAATATGTATTTGTATTAAAGTAATGTACTAACTCTTGAACCATGAGATAATTGGTTGGACATTATATTGTGAAATTATTGATGCGGGGCCCAGTAGCCCATTATTTTGTTGCAATGGACCTGTGGTCACTCAATTTGTTTGGGACATGTTTTGTATTTGGGTAGAGCTCACGTCTGAATGAGACTCTGCCCGATTTTCATGAGTGGTGTGGGTTGCAGGCATCCCGCAGTATTCCTTGAGGTTGTGGGTTGTCAACGGACACCCCAGGATTGGGGTGTCACAAGAGAACTAGTAGAGCAATTCAAAGAAATGGAAATTGTACCTATGAGAATAATTCTTGAATATGTTTCTTTGTCTGAATTGCAAATAGACTTAGCATCCTCTATAGCTCTTCTTCCAAATTTGGTTTTCTCTGGACTAGGCATTGCTTCTTCCTTCAATTTCTCCTATTCCTTAGTCTTCATCTCTTGTGCTTCTTTAGGTACTTTATTGAGTTGTCTTTTCTCCATAACTCTTTGTCTCTGCATTCTTATTTTTTGAGTTCTAGTGAGCTTTTGGAAATTTCTTATGTGGCTCCACATCTCCATAGCTCTCTTTGTCTCTGCATTCTTCTTTTTGAGTTACGATGAGCTTTAGGAAATTTCTTATGTTGCACCACATGTCATTAGTACGGATGGGACGGAGTGGATAAATTATAAACCTTGAAAGCATTTTCTTCCTTGAAGGATTGTTCATGCCCTTTTTCCTTGGAGAAGCATGTCTTCCTTTTGAAGAAACATTATTTTCCTTTGAGAATTTCTTGTTCTTTCCCTCTTGCCCAATCCCCATTATATTTTTCTCATATGAATAGTTTGGATGCCCTCTTTTTTTCTTTTATCTTACTATAGACACTCCTTTTTGTGTAGCCATATCATTTTTATAAGTCATATATTGCTTAGGAATCCATACCTTTCTTATCCTAAGACTTGGGGGAATTTCTCTTGCCTTTTTTGAATCTATCAATGCCTTGAAGTCAAAAGAAATTGTGTTGGTTGAAGCTACCGGTGGGTGTAAGTCTTCATTAATCAATATGGCTTCCTTTTCTCTAGGGAACTTCACCATGACTTCATTTTCTCTAAGGAACTTTACCATGGCTTTCTTTTCTCAACGCTACCGCGACCTTTTTTCTCTAGGGAACGTCATCATGGATTCATTTTCCCCAGGGAACTTCATTATTCCCTTGTTGACCCTATCTTGGATAAGATTCCTAAAACTCCAACAAACATTAGTACTATGATTCCACGAGTTGTGATACTTACAATAGACTTTTCCTCTAAGCTCCTCTTTGTTGGGGAGTTGGTGATGAGGAAAAGTGATGAACTTCTCATTCCTGAGAGATTCCTCGGTCTTTACCATGGATGTATATCGGGCTTATCGTAAAGGCTTGCTGACTTCTTCTACAAGTCGGGTGAGTAGAGGTGGTATAACAAGTTGGGGAATGTGTTGTTCCTATTAACACCTACTCCAAAGGGTGGGTGCATGGTTCCCCCCGAGCCTTTAGTAGAAGGGAGTGGTTTATTAATGACTCGAGGTTGGTGTGAGAAAAGGCGTTTGAGTCACTTATATAACATTATTAGGACTACAGGTTACACTCATTCATATTGTTAATGTAAAATTCGAGAAAATTAGAAATTTTCAAAAATGGCAAAATGATAATGATAATAATAATAATAAATTGCCATAATGGTTCAAGGAAGCCTAAAAATTTCTCTAGATCCTCGGATGATGAAGCAATTTGCATAGTTTAGTTCGTCTCAAGAACCCGGTGACCCAAAAAAGTTTAAATTAAATTAAGGTGGTCAGAATATTTTCTGATTTACACGGATGATAAGTCGTCGGTGACTCAGGCGAGATTTTACGAAAATCTCGAAATTCAGGAAATGACTTGAGCTAAGTTCATTTAAAAAAAATAGAATTGGGCGAAAATAAATAAATTTTCGGAGGAAACGGATCCGAATGAGAGGTGACACATGGTGCAATGTAAGTATGTATCAAATTTAAAAAAAAAAAAAAAGGAAAGAAAAGTATAAAAAAAAAAAAAAAAAGAGGAAAGTCTGAAAAGGAAAAAAGAAAATGAGCAAACTAGGTGGTGTGTGGAGAAGGAGAAAGGAAAAAAGTGAAATAAACTTAAGATCTACGATTGGGCCATGGGTTTCATTGGAAGCGAGAGGTAAAGTCGGTCCATGCAATAGGGCTACGCACAGATTGCAAAATCTAGGGTTTTATCAAACTCCGAAAGGTAGAGAATTTTCCTACTTTGAATATTTCGGCCTAAGGGTCATTTACAATGGCTTGAGGTTTTCTTTTAGGAATTTGTGAGAGGCCGTAAATTTCAATCTGAGTAGGAATTTTGGAGATATTTTAGACATTCGGACTAAATTTTTAAACATTTTGGACCAGTCTTAGTGATTCTGGGATTTGTTTTTGGGCAGTCCAGGCCAGGACCCCCAGAACTATTTTCGGGCAATCTAGGCGTATTGAGGTTTAGTTTAGTTTTGATCCGGGTGATATCTTGGGTTTCTTGTGTGTTTTGGTATTCTTGCAATTTGTTGATGAATGGAGCAAAAAAAAAAAATGGTTCCACGGTTGTGAAGGGACAGATGTGCCATGTTTTATAGATTCAGAGATTTGGGTAATTTTTGTGTATTGTTGGAAAAATAAATAATATGCGGTTGTTGTGTAAAAATCATGTTAATATGTTGCTTGTGATGTATTAACATGGAAATTGTGATGAATGGAATTATATGTAGGAAATATAATTATCAGATTTATAAATATTGCATGTAGCATGACATAGCATGAAATGACATAGTGCATTTCATATACACCCAGTCACATATCGAGTCGAGGTGTGGGTGCATGGTATTGCAGTTTATTCACCATTCTTGGTGAATGTGTAGTGAGGAAGTGGAATGACGTTGAAATTGCGGGACTTATGGATGCATAAAAATAATAGTAATAAATTTTGTGTATTTTTGGTGAAAGCGAGATGGGAGCGGATCCATTTACTTGAGGGTGAAAGACCCAAAATTTTATTCTTGGTGAGACATATACTTATCCAACGATGAAAGTTCACTTAAAGTGTCGGAAGGCATACTTTCGGCACAACGATGAGACCCGAGTCGCAGCCCAAATAAACACCTGAGAATTTGGTAAGAATTAGATAAGCGTTGGAGGTTATCCAGTGGTTGAGTCATTGGGTGGCTCACTAATGGTAGTTTTCCACCTTGGCATTGCAAGTATGAAGTCGGTCGGGACTCGAGGTTGTAGGCATGAGGAGTCTCATATATGCATGACACGTAATATTCCATATAAGTTGCATTATTTATATGGAATGTGATTGGGTAATTTTCATGGTTGCCTTGTTGCATGTGCGGCCCATGGGTGGGGAGTAGCCACTTGTGGGAGAATTTTCTGTGGGCATTGCTCACCGGGTTATGGGACCACTTTCGGATTACGGGGTGTACGAGGAACGACCTTTGCGTGAGACCGTGATTATGAAGAAGAACAATGTGTGGCCTTGATATTACCTTTGAGTAACATTTTTGTATAAATATTTTGTATAAAAAAATTGTAACTAAATTCTTTTGGGACTATTATCTAAATAGTCGAGTATGTAATTATGGTAAGAGGGTCGTGATTGAATACTCTGTTTGTAATTAAGTGTTTATTTTAAATATTTTAGATTTAAATGTGAATGAATGGAGTCGGTAAAGGGATATATATATATATATATATATATATATATATATATATATATATTGGGATATTGACAAATGGACCTGTGGGATCAATCTTATACATTGAGACCTTGGATGGAGTTATAATTATAATGTTATACGGGTTTGTATATTTAGGTAAAGCTCCCGAACTAAGGAGACTCTACGATTTTGTGAAGATATGGATCGATAAATGGGACATAGGTGTGGTATTGAGTCACCGAAATCCCACGAGAAGTGCATGGTGTGGGTTGTGTAGCAAGGACCCCGATTTGGTGTCACGGTTAACTTTGCATATGTGAGGATGAAATTCATCGACTTCTTGAAAATTCGGGAGAATTGCCTGAGTTCATCGAATAGTTTGCCTTAAGGTTTTAGAAGCAACTTTTTTGTTTGTGTTGTCTTGTTGTTTCTTCTATAATTCTAGGGTTGCCTCGAGAATTTTCACTTGGAATTTGGGATTTGTTATTTTCGCTCTTCCATAATGGCCCTTGGCTGTGCTCTTCATAGCACTTACTTTGATTGGCCACGACCTTGGCTACTAAATAGAACTATTGCTAAGTTGTTCAAAACATTATACTTAATATGTGAAGCTCCTAGTTCTTCAATTACTGTCGTAGAAAATCCATCAATTTGTTTGAAATGATTTCTTTGCTCCACTATTGTTGGAATAATCCCTTCCTTTGTTGTTTCTGCAACATCCGATCTTGAGTCCTAAGACTTTACAAATATCTTACTCCAAAACATTGGTGGCATCTTTGGCAAAAATAGTCTCACTAGGCATGCCAAAAATATGTTGCTGATTTTTTGAAATTTCACTTCAACATACATAATGACAAAATTAAAGTACATTACTTAGGCTTTAAGAAATTAGTAACTCAAAATATCTTTTGTGCTGAAAATCAAACTCTAGTAGACTAAAATGGGTTTCTCTAATTCCCTTGACGAGTTCCCGAATGCAATATAAAATGCCACGTACATAAATTGAGCGGAATAAATTGAAAAGCTAAAGTTATTTGTAAAAGTGGAGAAAATGTTGTATTTCACCAAGAAAAGCTAGTAAGCAAAAATCTTTGTAGAAATAAAAGAATCTTAAAAGAAATCTACTGAAATGACTAAATGCTAGAAGTGATCATTGTTGTTGATTGATTCGATCGTTGATTTCTCTTCCTCGTGAGAGCTCAGCCTCTTACACAGGTCCTTAATGCTTGCTTGATGTCTATTTTCTCAGTCTCCCCACCTTCTCAAGTAAACTTTGCCCACATCTCCCATTGAGGCATAAGTTTCCTCCACCATCTCAGAAGTAATTGCCGTCTCCATTAGGAAGGTTTTCTATTAGGAGGTGAAAATATGCTAATTCTTTTCCAGTCAGCAGGTGATATTCTTTGAACTACTTTGAAGAACAAAACGGTATTAAAGAAGATTGAGGGGAATCTACACTTTTTAAGTTCTTTTGGTTCTTAATTCACCGTAAGCGTGTAGCTAGACGACTCAGAACCAGCAAAATTTATAAACTAAATCTTCTCATTGGCAGCTGAGATACTCTGATGTAGTGGCTTCCCCAGGGTGAACTTCGATGATAGGTTTCTTCGCACAAATGATTCTGATAAGCTTCAAAGGGTAGAATTTCAGTTTGGATTTTGGTTGAAGTAGCTCTTGGGGTGAATTGTTTAGCGAAAATAAAATAAGTAAAAATATAAAGAGAGACTCCTTGAAGTGTTAGATTTGGTAGGGTTGGATTCTAGACTGTTGAGGGTTTGAGGTCCCTTTCCTCGCGTTGGGGAGGATGACCTATAGTCATTTCAGACGGTTCTTCATTTAATATAAAAATTGACCCTTAATAAATATCCTTTGAAAGAATGGCATCCATACGACCATTGAATTGCTCTGAGTCATTAAAACACAAGTCACCTTGACTCACCTTACAATGGATCATAAATGATAACTAACAAACATTAAGCATCCAATGAGCCCAAAAGATTACCAAGTAATAACCATTCAAAGTGACTCAATAGGGATCAAAACCTAAAGTTAATCTAGGAAGCAGTAAGCAGGTGACCCTGCGTCGAAAAACATGGAACCTCGACCTACCTCAAAATCCACTTTTGATAGCCTTCTTCTTCAAGGAGAAGAGTTTCTAGCCACTCATCCTCCGAGTTGTCATCCTCGAAGGGTGTTTGGTTACCCAGAAAATGAGAGAAAATGAGAGAAAGTGAGGCGGAGAAAGAAGCGGGAAGAGAAAGCTTCTGCTTAGTTTATTAATTGAGAAGATGTCTCAAACGATGATGTCGAATCCCAGGGGCTTTATAGCGAGCCCCAGCACAAATTACCAAAATAATAGAAACCGGCTGAATTACAATGGGGGCCGTCGGGAGACAACCAAAAGAGAGTCAAAGTCAAAGCGGGAAACATGAACGGTGGGTGGAAACTTGCGAGCAGTGCGTAGGAAATGGCGGTTTGCAACCTTTGTGAAATTTCGCAAGTTGTGAATTTTGCAGCCACATAAAATTCCTGTAGTGCTCCATTTTGTTCACTTTTTGCTCTCATGGCCGTCCCGACGGTCAAACGAACAGGGCAGTCAAACCGGCCAGTTCGGTCTTCATAATAAGTATTAGTTGTCTTACCAAACATTTAGAATTGATTAGTGCTCAAAAGTGATATTTTAAACCACATTTTATTAGGTTTAAACACTTTGTGTATAATCAAACAATTAACTGATTGGCACATTAAGGTCTCGGCTATACTACTGATCGCATTTTGTGGCTATTTTTGTAGTTTTTGCATGATAATCAGGCCAAAATTATCGAGTCAATTTAAACACAAAGAACCCGAGTTGAACTCATCGTTGCATAATACAATTGAACCGAACTCGAACCCTTGTGAACTGGCCAGTTTGCATAGAACCATGGTTCAATAATATATATATATCCCACTTAGATCGGTCATTGTTTTGATCTGGTTCTAATGGTTAAATATACAGGTGAGCCAGAACTCGAACCCTTGTGGTGGCCGGTTTACACGGAACCAACCTAGTTCCAATAATATATATATATATATATATATATATATATATATATATATATATATATATATATATGGCCCGCTCAGTCTGATTGAACCCGAACTGAACCCTTGTGGCGCGTTTGCAGAACCAACTAGTTCAATAATATATATATATATATATATATATATATATATATATATATATATATATATATATATATATTATTTTAAAAAATAAATTAAATTCAAAGCAATGTTGTAAAACTTGGGAAAATT